>CM035435.1:16223759-16271259 GCA_020310875.1 Ceratopteris richardii | reverse complement strand
AGCTTTGATATTTCACGCTATTGATCAGAGATCATGGTAGAGAAGGCTACAGATAATTTATCTTGGGCAATCCGTACATCAAAGTTTATGAGTGAAGAACACTCCGATCCGCAGTTTGTTTTATGAATTGTTCTAAATCATATTATGTCAGAAAGAATACATTAGATCTGAGCTTCTGAATGTAGGATAAAAAGAAAAAGGATGGATGGAGCTCAAAGCAAACAATAAGGAGGAAAAAGCTAAGGCGCCGATTCCCAGTACGCAGATGAGCTGAGAGAGGGAAAAAAACGAACCTCAACACGTATTCTTGAGAAAAACGATGCTTACATCTATGGCGGACGCATTTTCTACTAGCAAAAGCTTCAGGCTGCTATCAGGAACATCTGAGCACACGCGTTTGAAGCTGAACTCTGATCTCTGTACATGGTAATGATTGACAACGACTCAACCTCCAAGGCTGATGGAGGTAATCCTCTGATCTGATAACTGGCATTGAGAATATAGCTTATAACGGACGACGTACGGTGCTACCCCGACTATATTGAAGATGTTTTCTTTGGTGCTTTTTTTTAAGTTTCATTATGGATCCGTCGAATTCTGGACATCGCGCTGACTGCGCTTGATTAATTACTCACACTTTCAATGCTCTGAGATAGATTTACAATATGCGCTCTGATAATTTTCGCATCTGGCATGCGTTTACCCAAAGGAATCTGACGACCTATTTTTTTGTCTCCTTGAAGATTTTCAATGATGCTCCACTGTTTCCGGATAATCCAAAGCTCTACCCTGCACGTTGACTCCTGCGAATTCACCCATATCTATGATTTGAAACTCATCTGATCATATCATATAAGACCGTCTATGTAAAAATCCCTCTACTTTGTTTAGCGCAATTGTGATAATTGATGTCTTCCAGCTCTGATAGTGAATGCAGCTTTGATATTTCGTGCTGTGATTATCATAGCATTCACGAGAGCACTGCTTTTTTCATAAGCTAGATCATATGTTAATGATGCAATATATATCATTTTTTTTTAACAAAAGCTCTGTGCATCATTAGCGTATTCTAGCGCGCAGTAAGTATTATGACTGTAATTCTCTCTGTACTAACACATCAAACATATCCTTATGACGTTGATAACCACTGAAACAATTCTCTTAGATCCAACACTATGAGTACTGATTGACGATATGAGTCTGTACAAAGTTGTGTTGCGATTTGTTCAACGCCTGGATATATTGAGCGTCAGAGTGCATATTTTCTTGTGCAAATGTACACTCAACTCCTTTCTCACTTCATTTCACTATTAAATCACTTCATGAAATTACTAAAATGAAATTAAATAACTTCATGTGCTTGCATAGATGGCAAATGTTTACAGTGATGCCTTTTGGAACACTGGAGTAAGTGAGAGAGGTTAAATAGGTTCATGTTTTGACATGCATTGCCATTTCTTTTAAGAATATGAATGTGACGAACACCTGATTTGTGAATTTCTTAATTTCCATGGAGTTTAATTGACTCCTTTGGGTATCCACAAACACTAACCGAATCTAAGTCGAATAGTGATGCATGGAATAAATTATGAAGTTTATGGACATGTCTATGCACTATAGCAAATATGTGGTGAATTGCTTATGAATAGTGAAAGCTTTAATCATAGCTTTAGTTTATGAAACTTAAGTTTTTGATGAGAATGAATAAGGATAATAAACTTCCATCTCGTTTTTAACCATTGAGATTGCATTAGTCCAAAGATGGATAAAGCTAAAAGTATGATGATTAACAATCATGTGTGACGAATGCTAAAATTCTTGTTTCTCAAACACAAAACAATAGTTTATGGATTTCTACCATTCAACTACTTGTCCATTTTTTGGAGTGGTGTTCATTATCTTTGACTCTTCATCGTAGTTGAGTTTGCTCTAAGCAACCGGCGTGCGCCGTTGGATTTGGCGGTTAGCTTGATCCACCAATCCAGCATCTGAAACTTCTTGACACCTTTGAACCCAACATGCAAAATCCGTAGTGAAACTCAGCTATATAGGACGTGAAGAATTTCCAAGTATTTATAAGTATATTTCCCTGGTTGCACATATAAATAGGAACATCAAATCGAATTTCAAAATTCTTCTTTCACATGAAATCCAGAACATGTTTGTCCACAATGATAGTACGAGCGTGGAGACGTTCTAGAGGTGTCTGGATAATTTTTGTGAAGCCTCTGGATCCATAATCAATCACTCTAAGATTGCCCTGAGAGCTATTGTCAGGTCCTAGCCTGACGCTCTCATTGATCATGGCTATCAAACCATTCGGCCGGGTCAAAGTTTCCGGCTTCTAGGGATTCCCTTCGGGTTTGGTATCTCTATGGAGCAGCGATGGAACTAGGTGCTAGCCAGACTTGAAAACAAGCTTAACTATTGGAGAGGTATGCAAATCAATCTCAGTGGTCATACTATGGTTATCAACATGTTTCTCATATCATCCACCATTTACTTTCTTTCTTGTTGGATACCGAAAGAGCAAGATTTTTCCAAGTGGATAGTATATGTAGAAACTTCCTTTAGACGGGCGACCACAATAGGAGGGGGGGGGCTCCTAAAATCAAGTGGTCCATCAGCACTAGCCAAAGAGATAGTGGGGGCCTTGGCATTCTAGACATTGGGTGCATGGCTAACAAACTTGTAGCAAAATGGATGATTAAGGCTTCGAGCAATGGGGAGGCCTCATGGGCAAAGTTAATCTTCAGAAACAAGAATGAGTTGGCTCTCATGGGATTCCCAAATTGGAAGAATCTTGATATCTTGACCCTATTTTTTTCCCCCATCCCCATCTTCCCGAAAGGCTAAAATCTTGTGTGCTCCCAATGGAAGAGTTGGAATAAAGTCAAAAGCTATATAAGAATAAGTGAAGATTGGAAGTCAGCGGCCGGTATCAGACAAAAGTCTATCTGGTTTCTTATTTATGGCATTTGGGGCGTGGAATCTTGGAACATTCAAAACGCCAAGAAGCTATGCAACAAAGGCTTCAAAAAATGGAAACATCTCTGGAAACAAGACACCAACCAGTGGATCAACTTTGAGGATATTGACCCTAGCATCAACATTTTGTATCAAGAATGTAACACTTTGTAAAGCTGATGTAGTCTGTCCTCTTATGGCAAATTCGTCATCGTGGAATCTGGACCAACCTTAAGGCTAGCAAATTTTATGGGATACCTCCGTGGTGCAAATGGTGCTACCGGTCTATCGAAAATGTTTCTTAAATCTTCTTTACGTGTCCCAATTCCTACAGGCTCTGGAAGATTGTCGGAAAGAAAATTATTGTTCACAAACATACAAGTTGGAAGCAAGCTCTACTCTGAGAAGTGATTGGCTGCCCCGTGAGTGTGTGGAACGCCATCAGAGGGGAACTCCTATAGAAACTTTGGCCGGAAAGATGTGCTTTTAACTTTGGGGACTCTCCCAAAGAGTGTCTTTGTAATTCCATCTAAACTCTGTAAAAGCTACCCCTTGTTTGTGGGATTCGGGGAGTCCCATGGGCACTAGTCCCCTTCTCTTGTTCTTTTCTTTAATTAATTCAAGTGCAGGAGAGTAGGCTAAAGCCGAACTTCGTTTATTTAAAAAAAAAGATCTCTTTGACTATAACAAGTACCTCCCATTTTTCGAGTCAGATTCTATCTTCTCCCCTTTATTCAAAAGACGTAAGCATACATTTTCTCAAAGCGAATAATTTATAGCGACCATTATTTGTTTCTTAACAATCCTTCTCAAAATATTTTTCTTTTATTTTATTTTAGAGAGACATCTTCTATGCAGGACCTTTTTAGTAGGGTCTCGCTTGTCCATTCTTTGTTTTCTTTTATCGTTTTCTGTTTTTATTTCCATGTTTCCTTCGTTTCAAATGTTCACTTATTTGAGGGGACCAAAATATCTACACTGGGTAACTGAAATTCAGTAACCTAATATAACACCCATCTTCAAACGTACAAATGATACATAAGAAAAGCACACATGTGCGTCCATAGCCTCTTAATGAAGAAAAGTAAGGAACGGCTGGTTGATATATACATTATTGATTGTATACATGGCATCTATGTTTCTTGTTGTGATACTTACACTTCCGTTTCAGCGATTTGGTCTTTCTCTACAACCTCAATACCTACACTCTATTTTGACTCAAAGCGTTTTGACGTGTACAAGCGTATCGGACTCAAGATGGAAGCTGATTCGTTGCCTTCAATGCTGGATTAAAAAAACAGTGACTTCATTCTCACTATTTTATGGAAATGTATACTTTGATGTGACTTGTCACTTGTTGTAGAAGTTGTCTCACGCTCTTAAACGCGTAAGTCTTATAACTCTTCTTCATCTGAATTGATAACTATTTTTTTTTCCAAAAGGAAGTTTGCTCTTGGCCTACTCAAAAGGAAGTTTGCTCTTGGCCTACTCTACCTGACTTTAATTAAAAAAAGAAGAACAAGTTACAAGTGATCAGAACTATAGCCCTTTGGACAGCCCCCTCCAATCTCTCAAAGGAGGGGCCGAACTTGCGGATCTAAATAATATTACAAACGAGGTTAACAACCCTCTCGTCCCCCTCATGTGGAGCTCACTTGGGTGTAAGCTTGTTGTTCCCGATGAGAAACACTTTAGGATGCCTAAAGGGTGGGGACCTCTTACACTTGAAGATTCTTTAGCTAAGGAGGAAGAAAGGCCTCTCGATCGACCACTCTTTAGGAGGGTGTCCAAAATTGTAGGCACACTCCTCCCTCCAAATCTTCTGAAGGGTTTCTCTTCTTATAGCATTCCCTAGTGTCACTGAGAAGCCGATCACTTTGCCTAGAATGGTTTGGTTCTAGGTGATTTGTTCCTATAGTCTCAAAATATTCCCAAGGATCCACCACAGAAGTAGAGACTTGGGGCACACAAACAAGATGTGACCCAGATCTTTAATGCTATGGTGGCATCACTTGCACCACAGTGGGGCGCAACAAGTTTTGCTAGCCTTTAGATTGGTCCACATACCCTGGTGGAGAATTTTCCACATAAGAACCAATTTTTTTTTCTCGATAAGGGGATGCCAGATAGACATGAACTTTTAGATGCCAACACAATCTTCTTTAAGTTAGGCACCACGTCCTTTTAAGCATGATATGATAGTCCATTGTTCTAGAGATTTTCATCTCTACTCTTGATGAAGCTGAACCCAATTCAGAGGGTGCAATTCAAGATGAGCTACATATTTGGAAGTGTCATAGTTTATGGTTCTCCAGTTGGCGAATTTTTTAGATGATAGCCACATGTTTTGGAATTGTTGCATGAAATTCGAAGAGATTTAGCTTTGGAAGGTTATTCTCTGACACGAAATTTAGTATGGGCATCCTCTGCAAAGCAGGATCAAGCCATGCAACTTGTGCAAAGCCATGGATGCAAAAAAATTGCTTTATTTGTATATCAAGATTACCTGACTAGGCAAACAAGGTTTTTAGCAACCACTTACAAAGTGTTTTGGTCCAGAATATGATGAACCATAGACTGTAGAACGTGATTCAACAACTGCAGAAAAGTTCTCAAGGCATTTGATCATTCGAGTACTCAACATTGCTTTTAAAGATAATTTCCATGTAAGATACTTTGAGTGCACTGCCGACATGGAGGAGATGAAGAAGATCAAAGCATAAGAAAGGAACGTGGTGAGTTGCATTTCAAGGAAGGAACATTGAAGAGAGCGTAGAAAATTTGGAAAAAGGAGGTTGATATTAAACTGGCATCAGATTTTAATTCCTGAAGTGCACAAACTCAAAAGTATGGCAGATATACAAGACGCTTTGGGCATATATATATATTTTTTGTTCCCATCGATGTCTTTGCTTCTGCATATATTAAAGCATACAAACAAATGCAATTCTTCTGTGTGTTCTTTGATGAAGAGCAGTTTATTATGGCAATAATACCGGAGATTGAAAGAGCCTGAAGTTTGGCGCAATTCTGATAATCGATCTCTTTCCGCTCTCAGAGTGAAAGTAGCTTTGATATTTCACTCCGATCCGCAGTTTGTTTTATGAATTGTTCTAAATCATAGTATGTCAGAAAGAATAAATTAGATCTGAGCTGCGAAGATGATCATGCATTCGACTTTTGACTCTTCAACAATCAACATCGACGGATATCTCCAATCCATCCTCAAAAGTCCACTTTTGATCTATGAGAACTATGGCCGCTGCCACCTTCATTCATCTGATGAATTTAATTGCTTCTGAATATAAGATTAAAAAAAAAGGGACGGATGGAGCTCAAAGCTAACAATAAGGAGGAAAAAGCTAAGGCGCCGATTCCGAGTACGCAGATGAGCTGAGAGAGGGAAAAAGAGGAACCTCAACACGTATTCTTGAGGAAAACGATGCTGACATCTATGGCGGACGAATTTTCTACTATCAAAAGCTTCAGCCAGCTATCAGGAACATCTGAGCACACGCGTTTGAAGCTCGTCTTTAATCTCTGTACATGGTAATAACTGACAACGACTCAACCTCCAAGGCTCATGGAGGTAATCCTCTGATCTGATAACTGGCATGGAAAGTATAGTTTATAACGGATGACGTACGGTGCTACCCCGACTATATTGAAGATGTTTTGTTTGGTTTTCTTTTTAAGTTTCGCTATGGATGCGTCGAATTCTGGACATCGCGCTGACTGCGCTTGATTAATTAATCACACTTTCAATGCTCTGAGATTGATTTACAATATGCGCTCTGATGATTCTCTGACAATCTATTCTCTTTTCTCCTCGAAGATTTTCAATAATGCTCCAGTGTTTCCGTAACCTTTACCCTGCACGCTGGCTACTGTGAATTCACCCACATCTATGGTTTGAAACTCATCTGATCATATAAGACCATCCCTGTTACAATCCGGCCTCTACTCTGTTTAGTTTCAATTCTGATAATCGATCTCTTCCAGCTCTGATAGTGAAAGCAGCTTTGATATTTTGCGCTATGATTATCATAGCATTCACGAGAGCACTGATTTTTTCATGAGCTAAATCATATGTTGATGATGCAATATACATCATTTTTTTTTAACAAAAGCTCTCTGCATCATTAGCTTATTCTATCGCTTGGTAAGAGTATTATGACTGTAATGCTCTCTGTACTAACACATCAAACATATCTTTCTAACGTTGATAATCACTGAAACAATTCTCTAAGACCGAACACTATGAGTACCGGTTGACGATATGAGTCTGTACAAAGTTGTGTTGCGATTTGTTCAACGACTTGATATATTGAGCGTCAAAGTGCATATTTTCTTGTGCAAATGTACATTCAACTCCTTTCTCACTTTATTTCATTATTATTGACCTACTACAAGCTATCGGAATTAGCAAAATGAAATTAAATCACTTTATGTGCTTGCTTAAATGGCAAAGGTTTACAGTGATGCCTTTTGAAACACTGGATTAAGTGAGCGACGTTAAATAGGTTCATGTTTTGATATGCATTGCCATTTTTTTAAGAATATGAATATGCGGAACACTTGATCTGTGAATTACTTAATTTCCATGGAGTTTAAATGACTCCTTTGGGTATCGACAAGCTCTAACCGAATCTAAGTCGAATAGTGATGGATGGAATACATTATGAAATTTATGGACATGTCTATAGATTATCGCAAAAATGTGGTGAATTGCTTATGAATAGTGAAAGCTTTAACCATAGCTTTATTTTACCAAACTTAAGTTTTTGATGAGAATGAATAAGGATATTAAACTTCCATCTCGTTTCTAACCATTGATATTGCATTAGTTTAAAGATGCATAAAGCTAAAAGTATGATGATTAACAATGATGTGTGACGAATGCTAAAATTCTTGTTTCTCATACACGAAACAAAAGTTTAGAAAAGATTTCTACCATTCAACTACTTATCCATTTTCTTGAGTGGTGTACATCGTCTTTGAGTCTTCATCGTACTTGAGTTCGCTCCAAGCACCCGGGGTGTGCCATTGGATTTGGCGGTTAGCTTGATCCACCAACCGAGCATTCGAAACTTCTCGACACCTTTTGATTCGGACATGCAAAATCGGTAGTGCAACTCTGCTATATAGGACGTGAAGAATTTCCAAATATTTATAACTGTATTTCCTTGGTTGCACATATGCATGGCAACATCGAATCAAATTTCAGAATTTTTCTTTTAGATGAAATAAAGAACATGTGTGTATAAGATCGACCTTGTGATATGGTTTTGAGTCTTCAATGGATAAAGCTTTCATAATGGACCCATACCTTATAGAAGAAAGGTCTACAAATTAATAGATGACCTGAAAATATATAATAAAGAGTTTTGTGGTAAAGATGTCACTAGCTATCTCAAGGAGTATGAAAATTTAGCTTATCAATATGGCATCCCTAGGGATAATTTCGTTTCATGTTTTAGGAATATATCCAATGGAGATACACGAGATAGAATATGCCTTCCATTGGGTTCATCACATATCGCTTGAGCACTCCTTTTTCATGAGCTAGATCATATGTTAATGATGCAATACACATCATTTAATTTTATTTTTTTTACGCAAATCTCTCTACATCATTAGCTTATTCTATCGCATAGTAAGAGTATTATAATTGTAATTCTCGCTGTACTAACACATCAAACATATCCTTTTAACGTTGATAATCATTGAAACTATTCTCTGAGACTCAATACTATGAGTACTAATTGACGATGTGCATTTGTATAAATTTGTGTTGCGATTTGTTCAATGCCTTGGTATATTGAGTGTTAGAGTGCATATTTTCTTGTGCAAATGTCCATTCTACTCCTTTCTCACTTCATTTCACTATTATTGACCTACTACAAGTTATCGGATTTAGCAGAATGAAATTAAATCACTTTATGTGCTTGCTTCAGTCGAAAAGGTTTACTGTGATGCCTTTTGAAACACTAGATTAAATGAGAGAGGTTAAATAGGTTCATGTTTTGATATGCAATACCATTTTTTTAAGAAAATGAATGTGCGGAACACTTGATTTGTGAATTGCTAAATTTCAATGGAGCTTAATTGACTTATTTGGTATCCACAAGCTCTAACCGAATCTAAGTCTAAAAGTGATGGATGGAATAAATTATGAAGTTTATGGATATGTCTATGCACTATTGCAAAAATATCATGAATGATGTTGCTTATGAATAGTGAAAACTTTAATCATAGCTTTAGTTTATGAAACTTAAGTTTTTTATGAGAGTGAATAAGGATAATAAACTTCCATCTCGTTTCTAACCATTGAGATTGCATTCCTTCTTAGATGGATAAAGCTAAAAGTATGATGATTAACAACGATGTGTAACGAATGCTGAAATTCTTGTTTCACAAACACAAAACAATAATTTATGAAAAGATTTCTACCTTTAAATTACTTATCCATTTTCGTGAGTGGTGTACATCTTCTTTGATTCTTCATGGTACCTGAGTTCGCTCCAAGCACCCGGTGTGCACCATTGGATTTGGCTGTTGGCTTGATCCCCCAACCAGGTGTCTGAAACTTCTGATACCTCCTGAACCCGACGTGAAAAATCGATAGTGCAATGCAGGTACGTATGACGTGAAGAGTTTTGAGGTATTTATATTTATATTTCCTTAGTTGCACATATGCATAGGAACATAAAATCAAAATTCAAAATTCTTCTTTCAAATGAAATCAACAACATGTGTATATAAGATGTGCCTTGTGATACGGTTTTGAGTCTTCAATGGATAGAGCTTTCATACTGGACCCATACCTCATAGAAGAAAGAGTCTGAAGATTAATAAATGACTTGAAAAATAGCAAATAAAGGGATTTATGGTAAGGATGTCACTAGTTATCTCAAGGAGTATGAAAATTTATTTTATCAATATGGCATACCTAGGGATAATTGGGTGTTATCCTTAAGGTGTATATCCAATGGAGATATAGGAGATAGAATATGCCTTCGATTGGGCTCATCACATATCATTTGGGATGTTTTTAAGAACTTGTTGCTATAAGAATTCTCCTTGGAGGATTCAATTAAAAGAAATCGTGTTATGTTTCAAACTTGGATAAATACCTCTAGAACTTAATTGAGAGTTTTCAAGACTTTGAAGAACAGTTTAACGACTTATGTGAGCAACAATAAACCTATTCTGAGCCGTATAAGTTATGGAATTTTTAACTACCCTTGAGTACTCGATTCGCAAAGATTTAGAGCCTCTTGAAGAAAAACATAATACCTCGAACCGCTTGACCAATGAATGGAAAATTGTGCAAAAGGAAGTTCACCGACTTGCTCTTAGATATGAACATCAACAACTCAAATACTCTCCTCTAATTAAAACCAATGAATTTGATTGTACTAATCAAAAGAAAAATGCTTCAATATATGCATAGGCAAAGAGATCCATGGGAACCAAAAAATGATATATACCCAAAGTGTCTTGTATATCTCCCATCCTTTGGAGTTTATAAACATTATTAATTAAAATCTGATGCCACTCTAATATCAACCTCCTTATTCTCAATTTGCTAGGCTCTCTTCAATGTTCCTTCCTTGAAATGTCACCCACAACCTTCCCTTCTTATGCTTTAATCTTCCTCATCTCCTCCATGTTGGAAGTGCACTAAAAGTATCTTACATGGAAATTATCTTTAAATGCAATGTTTAGTATTCAAAAGCTCAAATGCCTTGAGAATTTTTCTTCAATTGTTGAATCAAGTTCTACAGTCCATGATTCATCATATTCTGCAACAAAACTCTTTGTAAGTGGAAGCTAAAAACCTTCTTTACCGAGTCAGATAATCTTGATATACAAATAAAGTGATTTCTTTGCTTCAATGGCTTTGCATGTGTTGCATGGCTTGATCCTGCTGTGCCAAGGTTGCCCATACTGAATTTCTTGTTAGAGAATAACCTTCGAAAGCTAAATCCCTTGGATTTTCATGCAACAACCACAAAACATGTGGCTATCGTCTGGAACATTTACCAACTAGAGATCCATAAAATATGACACTTCTAAATATGTAGCTCATCTTCTATTGCACTCTTTGAATTGAGCTCAGCTTCATCAAGAGTAGAGATGGAATTTATTACACTCAACCCCAGCAAACCTACACAATGTCCTTTCAAAGATCAATTTGTTGATTTGATATGTGCATGGGATTGGAAGATAAGTATCTATGCAGGGATTCATAATGTAGCCCTATTGGATATATACTTTGAAATGCATGGAGAAACAAATATGGTACAATCATTATGGAAAAAGGCTTTTGATGGTCAGGCGTGTGCACTCACTCACATACATACTCATGTGCTGATACATTAATGCTTTTAATCACTCTTATGTGCATAGGTAAATTTCAATTTGTGCCTTAGTGCAAGGTCATGTAATGAGACCCTACCAAGCAGACTCTAAGTGCATTTTCAAACCAATATAGTGCATAATGGATAAAAGAGCATTTTATGAAGAAGCTTTTATTTCTTAAACTAAGAGTTTGCTCGCATATTTTATCATGCATTTTACATTTAGATTGATGCAATTGGACGTGAGACTAAGGGAAAAGCTCAACATGTGTTTGTACATAATTTGATGCGTACCTTAAATGCAAGACTAAACAAAATGGTGCAAAAATGGATGTAAAAAGTTATTCATGATCTATTTTGAAGAAAAACTGAGTTCATCACTGAACTCCCATTCTCCATCCTAAACTTGAAACATAATTCATCTTGGAATACTTGTGAGAAACATTGCTATTAATAAATTTATATCAAATATACAAAACAAAGACAAGACTTCTTGATAATCAATTTGTAATAACCAAAGAAATATTAAGTCAAATTTTGTGGATGTCATAACATTCCATTGAAACATCAAGTCATCCATTCTTCCTTGACCTATATCCAACCACTCAAAAACTTGATTAGAAAAAACCATATTAGCATCATTAATATGTATAAAATGGAGACAAAGCAAGTGTTCATTCATATCAAAACCCTTAAGATCATAATTTTATAATGCATAAGTATCAATGTTTATAATGTTCTCATCGTGTCTTCCTTATATGAAGAATCAATGAGAGTATCAATATTAGGAGAAGCTATTGTGATAAGTGGGATCTTATTACCACTTGTATCACTCACTTCCTTAATGACCAATTTCTTATCTTCTCCTTCCTCATATGGAGAATGAATGATGGTATCAGTAGTAGGAGAAATTATGATGAGTAGGATCTCTTTAGCACTTGCATCACTCACTTCTTTAATGATCAATTTGGGAAGAATCTCGTAAGAATCAGGCAAAGGGTTTTCATGAACATACTTATGTTTGCTTATTGTTATGTACAAAACAAATACAAGTCTTCAGTGTGTACAAAACAAATACAAGAGTGAGGTTTAGTGCAATGCTGTTAATCAATCTCTTCCATCTTTGATAGTGAAAGCAGCTACGATATTTCCCGGTATTGATCAAAGATCATGGTAGACAAGGCTGCAGATAATTTATCTTGGCTAATTTATATATCAAAGTTTATGAATGATGAACACTCTGATCTACAGTTTGTTTTATGAATTGTTCTAAATCATATTATGTGAGAAAGAATACATTTGATCTGAGCTGCAAAGATGATCATGCACTCAACTTTGAATCTTCAACAATCAACATCAAGGGATATCTCCAATCCATCCCTAAAATTCCACTTTTGATCTCTTAGAACTAGGAGCGTTGTCAGGTATTTTAATCATATATGTAAAATAATGACCCACACATTCAAAAAGGTGAACAACATTCTATTAAAGATATGATTTCGCTTTATTTACTATACATACATGCAAAATGAATGTGGCTCCACTCAACCTACCATTCTAAAGATCTTTGCATTGTTCATGATCCCTATAGTAAATGGGCATCCCCATATGCATGTGAGATTTTCACCATAGCTTTAACATCCTGCACTAGAGTCTACTAGTGTTAAGTGTACTTACCACTAGATTTAACTCCCCTACACTAAAGCTAAATGTATCTGATACTTCTAGAAGGCTATAGAGAGTATTTAAGTAAAATCATCTCCCCAACGTCGGCATGAGGTTGAACCCATGGCCTAGTAGTCTCCATCCTTGGAGAATTAACCACTAGGCTAAGTGTTTTACTTGTATAATAGACCATACATGCATAATATCATCATAACTTTAAACCTTTTCCAAGATTCTTCATGACACTATCAATAAGTCAATGAATCATTCACTCAATTAATCTAGCTATCTATCTGTCTATATATATATATATATATATATATATATATATATATATATATATATATATATATATATATATATATATATATATATATATATATATATATATATACATATATATATATATATATATATATATATATATATATATATATATATATATATATATATATATATATATATATATATATATATATACATATATATACATATATATATATATATATATATATATGTATATATATGTATATATATATATATATATATATATATATATATATATATATATATATATATATATATATATATATATATATATATATATATATATATATATATATATATGTGTGTGTGTGTGTGTGTGTGTGTGTGTGTGTATGTGTGTATGTGTGTATGTATATGTGTGTGTGTGTATATATGTATATGTATGTATGTATGTATGTATGTATCTATCTCTCTCTCTCTCTCTCTCTCTCTCTCTATATATATATATATATATATCTACTTATGTACATATCTACCTATCTATCTACCTATCTATCTATGTATCTATTTATCTGTTTATCTAGCTTCCTATCTACCTATGTATATCTCTGTCTATGTATCTATATATTTGTCAATCCATTGTCTTTAAGGTCACTACTTAGGGGTGCACACAAGGTGGCATAGCTTTGAGTTGACATGAGATTTGCAAAGTGCATGCAAACTAATTTTATAAGTTATCAATTTGTTTTATTTTCAAAGAGGTTCACTTTCTCTTGGAGATAAAATTTCATGAATGAGCCTCAAGAACATATCAGTATCACTTGGAAGACAATTACGGAAATGTGTTTGATCTTGTTCGCTTGATTTGTCACAAAATGTGTTTGATCATCTCTCCCTTCTTTAAAGAAAGAAGATAAAAACCGTTTGCCTAATACTCCATTAATTATGCTCAATACTTTTAAATGATAAAAACTGGGTTATGCTTTAATCTTTGCAACTGATACTTGTAAGAAAATAACAGCATAGTGGAATAGACTTGTAGAAAGATTTGAGAGAAAAACACGGACAAAGAGAGATGTAGAGTGAGAGACAGAGAACCTCGAACCAAATGTTCAGAAGCCCTTCATGTTTGAGTGGATATACATTGTTTTGTTTTTATATACCAAATGTTGAACACAACACAATTTTTAAAATGAAATGGAAAGTCTGTGTTGAATGGGCCCATTTTATATTCCTTTACTATTTTCCAAATAATCCACACACATGTTCTAAAATGCTTGCTATTTCAAAAAAAAAAGTGAATGCACAAAAACATAGATGGATCTTCTTTCAAAGACAATTAAATCCATATATTTCTTTTAAAGAAACAAAGTCAGCACAAATACATATAAAATAAAATAATATTTTCCTTTTCCAAACACATACACATTTCTAGTCAAGTGAATCAATATGAAAGAATATCTCTCACTAGGCTTCCTCCAAATATGACAATCCTTCAGTATAGCATTCATACAAATGGAACTGAAAACATGAAAAAATTCCACCTTGAACCATTCCATGAGAAAACGAGGTGAGCCACATGGGGTATTTTCAACAAGAAGATAAGCATACCTTTGGGTTTATCCACCTCACACTCAAGGAGAGAGTGGAATATCTTCTATAGGTATAATGAGAAAAATCCACTTTAAGATAAAAACGATGAACCCATAATGGGATATGGGTTACGGAAAACAACAATCAGTGAATGAAACACAGTATATAGGGGATGGTCTAAAGTGAAATAACCTTCCTTATGAAAGAGGAAAGATGTTCATTATGGATGAAGCCTTCCTTATGAAAGAGGACAGATGTTCGTTATGGATGAAGCATGAAAGATGTTCATTATGGATGAACCCTTCCTTATGAAAGAGGAAAGATGTTCGTTATGGATGAATCATTAGAAATAGTATGAAACTAGAAATGGGTATTGTAGTAGATGCCTTGGGTGTCAGGCGATTGTGCTGTAGCTTCGAGGAATGACCGTTCCATTTCTTGGACATGGTTGTGGTTCGGGAAGATGTCGCTTCCATTTCCACTATGTCCTCAGTTGATTCGTTGTAGCTCTCTCTCTCCTCTCTCTATTCACCTCTTTTCTCCCTCTCTTTCTCTCTTTTCCCCTCTCGGTCTTTTTCCCTCTATTTCTCTCTCCCTCTCTCTCTCTTATTCTCTCTCTTTCCTCCCCTCCCCTCACCTCCAAGCCCCACAACCCCCCTTCCCTCCCCTCACCTCACCGCAAGGCCTCCCCCCCTCATCTCCAAGCCCCACGACCCCCCTCCCCTCCCCTCACCTCACCGCAACGCGACTCCCCTCCCCTCACCTCCAAACCCCACGACCCCCCTCCCCTCCCCTCACCTCACCGCAACACGACTCCCCTCCCCTCACCTCACCGCAAGGCCTCCCCTCCCCTCCCCTCACCTCCAAACCCCACAACCCCCCTCCCCTCCCCTCACCAAACCCCACGACCCCCCTCCCCTCCCCTCACCTCACCGCAAGGCCTCCCCTCCCCTCACCTCACCGCAACGCGACTCCCCTCCCCTCACCTCCAAACCCCACGACCCCCCCTCCCCTCCCCTCACCTCACCGCAAGGCCTCCCCTCCCCTCCCCTCACCTCCAAACCCCACGACCCCCCTCCCCTCCCCTCACCTCACCGCAAGGCCTCCCCTCCCCTCACCTCACCGCAACGCGACTCCCCTCCCCTCACCTCCAAACCCCACGACCCCCCTCCCCTCCCCTCACCTCACCGCAAGGCCTCCCCTCCCCTCACCTCCAAACCCCACGACCCCCCTCCCCTCCCCTCACCTCCAAACCCCACGACCCCCCTCCCCTCCCCTCACCTCACCGCAACACGACTCCCCTCCCCTCACCTCACCGCAAGGCCTCCCCTCCCCTCCCCTCACCTCCAAACCCCACGACCCCCCTCCCCTCCCCTCACCTCCAAACCCCACGACCCCCCTCCCCTCCCCTCACCTCACCGCAAGGCCTCCCCTCCCCTCACCTCACCGCAACGCGACTCCCCTCCCCTCACCTCCAAACCCCACGACCCCCCCTCCCCTCCCCTCACCTCACCGCAAGGCCTCCCCTCCCCTCACCTCACCGCAACGCGACTCCCCTCCCCTCACCTCCAAACCCCACGACCCCCCCTCCCCTCCCCTCACCTCACCGCAAGGCCTCCCCTCCCCTCCCCTCACCTCCAAACCCCACGACCCCCCTCCCCTCCCCTCACCTCCAAACCCCACGACCCCCCTCCCCTCCCCTCACCTCACCGCAAGGCCTCCCCTCCCCTCACCTCACCGCAACGCGACTCCCCTCCCCTCACCTCCAAACCCCACGACCCCCCTCCCCTCCCCTCACTACCAAGCCCCACGACCCCCTCCCCTCCCCTCACCTCACCGCAAGGTCCCCCCCCTCCCCTCACCACTAACCCCCTCCCTTCCCTTACCACTATCTCCCTCCACTCCACACTTCCCCTCGCACTCACCCTCACTTTCACCATCACACACACCCTCACACACATAACACACACAATTCCACACACACCCTCACACAACTACACACACATATGCCCTAGAAAGCTCAACAGATTTCTAAAGAAGACGAACCACAGAGATCTCGCCAAAGAAGAGAAAGAAGCTAAGACATTTAAATTCCTAGTAATTATTGAAGAACATGCAGAGGACTCTGGAAATTGGAGCCAGGGATGATCGCTGAAAGGTGGGGCAGTGGAGAAACACCATGATTGGATAAACAGTTGGACCAATCGGCTTCATTGAGTTGCCAGAATTGGATGAAGAGGTAAAAGTAAGTTGGTAAAAATAAAAGTGTATTGTAGAGAGTAAAAGTGGCCGCCAACCATTCACGGCGATTACCTATCTTTGGGGATCCAATTCAAATCAAGGGAATAATTGACCTACCCCTCCAATTTTGGATGGTTAACCGGCGCGTGATCAATGGAAGTGAAGATTCGGCAAAGCCTTCTTGGCCTATTGGGGCCTATAAAATCAAGGGATTTATGCTCATTTGGATATACTTTTGGTACGTACACTGGGGGTACACTGTGCTCACACTTTTGGGGTACATTTTTTTTAGTTTCATTGACGCGTGCAGAAGACCTCTCTGGCATTTGGTGGTTTCAAGTCACTGCGGGAGTCACTCTGTGAGTGGATACAGAGCGTGGGCTTCCCACGGAGGACTATGAGCACCATTGTGTAGGAGAGTAGCTTGGATTTTTCTCCTTATCTGTAAATCAGTGTGTTGATTGGGTTCTATTTGCTTGTGAACTCCATCATATCAGTTGTATTGCTCAGAGTTAGATTGCATCACATTGCCTTTGTGTGGATGATAAGGACCTATTGTATTGAAGCTATTTGCTTTGAGGGTGGCTCATTATTTTGAGCATTGCTCTGCCCATTTTTGTAATCCTCTGTTTCGAATCAAGGAGTGTCTGGTCTTTTAGTCATTGATCATCTGCATTTTTTTTTGGAGTCTTTCCACTCTGTGTAATCTTGTCATATACCTGCTCACAGAAATGTTAAAGGGTACATTTCCTTGAAAGAGAACCCCCCTTGAGTAGGTGACGTGCTGAACGTGTCGAAACTTCATTCTCTACTTAGAGAAAAGCGGAGACCCCAGTACCTCCTCTACAGTTTGGCACGCCTGGTGGGACCTTTGCATTCTGTGAGAGGTATTTTTGCCCTATTTGCGAGTAGGTACATGACCCATACGCGGGCGGACAAGGAGTCACATCGTGAACGAAAGCGTTTTAACCAGTTAGAAATACCCACGACCAGTGAGCCTACCTCTCCTCCACCTGCCTTGAATCTATGCATTGATTTGGGGGTGACACCATTGTCAAAAGAGAAGCATAGGAGAACCTTAGATTTTTCCTCTGACACTTCAGAAGAGGCGCCGGCACCAATGGAGGATCTTTCCCATTTACTCTCTAGGTTGAACATCAAGTTTCCTACATTTAAAGGATTGGCTTATGAAGATGCAGATGACCACGTGAGAAGATTCGTCTCGCTATGCCGAGGAAGAGGATTGCAGAACCGGGAGGACGCAATGTTGGCGCTTTTTCCATCTACATTGGAAGGCCTTGCAGACAAGTGGTACAGCCAGTATGCGGATGGGCACTTCACTACCTGGGAGGCACTAAAGACGGTATTCTCGCAGACATTTCGACCAAGCGACTCCTCAGAACGAGCTCTAGATCAGCTAGAGAACCTAAAATTACGAACAGGTGAATCTTTTCATGAATTGCACACTAGGACAAAAGCTCTTGTTTCTCGTTTGCCTCATGCTCCAGGTGATTTTCTAGTCAAAAAATGGATTGAGAAGGCTCTGCCTAAGTCATCACAGCAAAAGCTTAGAGAATCTCTCAGACTGGATGCAACACTTGAAGACTTTGTTGCCACTGCATCACGCATTGAGGAGGCTAGACTACATTTTGAAGTGGAGTCTCAACCAAATTATGCATCTGATTTGGATCCGATCGGGCAACTCAGGAAGGAGTTGGAAGCCTTAAGGATGCAGCAAAGTCGCCAAGAAGAGAAGGTCATACCGCCATCCTCAACCCACAATATGGATGAAGTAGCTCAACTTCGGCGTGAGCTTGAAGACTTGCGGACTTCACAGGACATACGAAGAAAGGTTTGGTGTACAATATGTAGCAATAATGGACACTCTAATATAAATTGTCCTAACAGAGTCAGTTGCCAATTCTGTGGCAAAGAGGGTCATGAAGCAAGGGATTGTTACTACCTGAAGGGGACACAACAGCGAGGTAACCATCAAGGTGTAGATTCATATTATGCTAGCACGTCTAATGCACCTAATAGAGAAGAGACCCGCCCAACTCGGCCTAGATTCAATAGGCCCCTAATGTGTTACCGCTGTGGGGAGTATGGCCATATGCAGAATAGGTGCTCTCTTCCAGAGGATGCACCCCCTTGTCAGCACTGTCCAGATGCTAAAGATCACTACACCAGAGATTGTCCAAGGAGCCGCCCTCCTCCAATTCACATGATTGCGGTCTCCCCACCAGTAGAAGGTACGACTGCTCAAACTTACGCTGTTTCATCTTCATCCATACCAATGATGACTAGAGCCAGGCAAGCGGCTTTAGCACAGAAGGAAGGACAAACAGGGCTCAAAGAAAGAGATGCAGAGAAGAGGGTGGGATGGAAGGACCAGGAAGATATGGAAGAAGCTTATGAGAGGGTAACTACTTTGCTCAAAGAACAACCAACAGCTACTCCTAGAGGTACGCAAGAAGTAGATATTGAAGAAATTTTGAAAGGTATTCACCATAAAATTAGCTTGTACCAACTCATAAAGACGGACTCTAAAGTAAGAAGTGATCTGTTGAAGATCATACATTCAGCATGGTTGTGTCCACCTCCTAGCATAGATGGTTTTATGGTGGACTTCCCTCCTGCACCATTGGCTGATTATCAGAGTTCAAGGTTATCAGTCTTAATCAAAGATAAAGCCCTCTCAGGTGTCATTATTGATGGAGGTTCTGGCATCAACTTGATGCCTGATTTCACAATGAGAAAGCTGAAACTGAATCCCACAAAGGCGGCACCCTTTACGGTCACATTAGCAGATCAAAGACGGGTTGCGCCGCTCGGCATTATCGAAAAGGTACTCATGATAGTGCAGGGCTGTCATTTTGTTCTGGACTTTGTTGTCATTGTCTTGCCACAGGAAACCTCATATCCTTTGCTCTTGGGAAGGCCTTGGTTAAGGCAAGCAAAGGCGTTGCAGGATTGGGGAAAGAACGAGTTGTGGATTTCCACACGTACCAATAATCAATTGCAGATACATATGGAAGAAGGAGCAGACATCAACAAGGCTACTGGATACACAATGGATACTGAGGTAATGCCTTCTCTACCTCCAGAAGATGATACCTTATTTAAATGGATGATGGGAAGTGTAGAATGCTGCACAGTAGAGATATGTGAAGTGGATGAGGGTTTGATAGAAATAGCACAAGGAGGCCAGGAAGAGGAAAGTTTGACACATGGCGCCACTACGATGGTATGCAAGGAGAAGGCACGTAAAAACGAGGAATCGGATGATTTTATGCTTGCAGGTCCAGAAGGTGAAAAAGTTGTGTCTGCATCTGAGGAAGCTAAGGGTGACCTACAAGAACTTCCATTCACAAATATACCAGCAGGATGGATCAAAGAAGAGATAGTGGATCATCAATTGAGTTCGGCTCCTGCCTATAGTGGGGAGGAAATGTCAAATGGGTCCAACCCTGAACAGTCAGTTCAGGAAGTTAATCTGGGAAATGAAGAAAATCCCCAAGTAGTTCACTTGGCTGCTTGGCTATGGAATTATCCCTCTCTGCTGCAGAAGGTAACCTCCTTACTTTATACCTATAAAAATGTTTTTGCTTGGTCCTACAAGGACCTAACAGGGATACCTGAGGAGTTAGGGTTACATCGTATACCTTTAATGGATGGAGCTTCACCTGCCAGAAGTAGGCCTTACAGGCTTAATCCGAAGTATGCAGAGGCAGTAAAGCTAGAAATAAACAAATTAGAAGAGGCAAACATTATTGTATCAGTGGAACACTCTCGGTGGCTCTCCTCCATGGTCATCGTACCTAAGAAAAATGGCAAAATAAGAGTATGTGTCGATTTCCGGGCTTTGAACAAGGTAACTATTCAAGATGGTTTTCCTCAACCATTCACAGAATAGGTGCTTGAAGAAGTGGCTGGACACACCCTATATAGCTTTCTTGATGGGTTCAGTGGCTACAATCAGATAGCCATCCATCCCGAAGATAGAGATAAGATGGCTTTTGTTACTCCATGGGGCACATATGTGTACACACGAATGGCTTTTGGCTTGAAAAATGCTCCTGCTTCCTTTAATAGAACTATGTATATGATATTGGGGAAATGGTTAACTGCATTCCTAAGAATTTTTATGGATGATTTTTCAGTGTTCTCAGGGACAGATGGGAGAGCAATAGTCCAAGATTTCCATAACCATTTGGAAAATCTAAAGGAAATCTTTGAGCAATGTTTGAAAACAGGTCTGAAGCTGAACCCTGAAAAGTGCCACTTTTTGGTTACTAAGGGCACTCTTTTGGGCCATATAGTATCTGTAGAAGGAATAACTGTGGACCCTGCAAAGGTGACAGCTATTCTATCAATGCCCATTCCACAAAGTCCAAAAGAAGTGCAGAGTTTCTTGGGCCATGCAGGGTATCACAGAAGGTTCATTCGAATGTATTCAGAGATTGCTAAGCCCTTGTCAAGGCTCACCAGCAAAAAGGTCCCTTTCACATGGGATGCAGAAGCTGAAAAGGCATTCTGTGAACTAAAGATGAGGTTGTGTACTGCTCCTCTTTTGTGTGTTCCTAATTGGTTGTTGGAATTTCACGTGCACACAGATGCAAGTCTCCATGCGGTTGGTGCAGTCCTAGCTCAGCCGTCAGCACACAAGATCGATAGACCAATTTCATATGCCAGCAGATTACTCAATCAAGCGGAGAGGAACTACAGCACGACGGAAAGAGAAGGTTTGGCCATTGTGTTTGCTCTCCAAAAGTTCAGACATTATCTGCTAGGTGTGCATTTCATTGTAATTTCTGATCATCAACCATTGAGATATTTGATCAACAAAGCGAGAGTAGCCGGGAGAATTTGGAGGTGGTTGCTTTTATTTCAAGAATTCAATTTTGACATTCACATTAAGCCAGGTAAAGAGCATCACATGGCGGATCAAATGTCCAGGACAGCAAGGGGTGAAGAAGCGACGGGTATCAAGGACGAACTGGTGGATAGCCATCTCTTTCTAGTGGCAGTTCGAACAGGGTGGTATGACGAAATTCTTAATGTTCTTGCTTCTGGTAAGGTCCCAGAACATTTGACACCTCTGGAAAAAAGAAGATTGCTACTAAAAACTAAGGCATATTCTCTTATTAATGGAAGTCTGTATAGATATGGTCAGGATGGCATATTGAGAAGATGTGTCTATCCAGAAGAGGTAAACTTTCTGCTAGAGGCTGCACACAGTGAAGGGCACCTAAAGGGGGAAGAATTGGCTCATAAACTCATCCACAAAGGTTTATGGTGGCCTCATATTTTCAAAGATGCAATCAAGTTCGCCAAAGAATGCCACATCTGCCAGAGGTGTGCTCCCGCACCAACCAGATTGAATTTCCAACCATTGGTCGTATCTACAGGATGGCTCCCATTTGAACGATGGGGTCTTGATTTCATAGGACCAATTAGCCCAACTGGACAACCAGGAGGTAAAAAGTATATTTTGATGGCCACATGCTATGCTACTAAATGGATAGAGGCTAAAGCTACTGTGGACTGCACGGCTTTAACAGTAGCTAAATTTATGTATAAACGGATTTTCTCAAGATTTGGTTGCCCACTGGAAATTACTAGCGATAGGGGCACACATTTTGTAAATCAATTGCTCCAGTTTATATTTGACAGGTACAAAATCTTCCATAAAAAATCTTGTGCCTATTACCCAAGGGCAAATGGCCAAGCAGAAAGTTCCAATAAGATTTTGATTGGACTACTTCGCAAATTATCTTTTGATCATCAAAGCTCTTGGCCACTAGCACTAATTGGTGCAATTTGGGCTTTCAGAACCACGAAGAGGGGAACCACAGGCGAAACTCCATTTCGTTTAGTTTATGGAAAAGAGGCATTGCCACCATTTGAGTTCATTATCAGAAAGGAAATAGGAATCAAAACCGTTGGAATTGAACCCCCCATTCAGAGAATGGTGGCATTAGAAGAATACAGAGAAGGAGCAATGCAAAAACTTCAGGTAACACAAGAAGAGCGCAAAAGACTGCATGACAGGTATCTGAGATCGAATGAAGTTCAAGAAGGGTCCATGGTTTTAGTACATCAGGTCCCGGCAATTTCAACGAAATTGGCACCCAAATGGGCAGGACCTTATAAGGTAATCAAAGCATTGCCACATGGCGCCGTGCATCTGGAAGATCTGCAGGGTAAAAGGATTCCCCTGGTTAACATCTCCAGGGTGAAGAAGTATCTGACCTAAATTAAAATGGAAGCATTCTATCCCTTGTACATATCTTGTTTTCAGTAATTACAGAATAACTGGATCTCAGCAATACGGGGGAAATTGCACCGGGGACGGTGCAAAAGCTTGATGTGGGGGTCTGTAGTAGATGCCTTGGGTGTCAGGCGATTGTGCTGTAGCTTCGAGGAATGACCGTTCCATTTCTTGGACATGGTTGTGGTTCGGGCAGATGTCGCTTCCATTTCCACTATGTCCTTAGTTGATTCGTTGTACCTCTCTCTCTCCTCTCTCTATTCACCTCTTTTCTCCCTCTCTTTCTCTCTTTTCCCCTCTCGGTCTTTTTCCCTCTATTTCTCTCTCCCTCTCTCTCTCTTATTCTCTCTCTTTCCTCCCCTCCCCTCACCTCCAAGCCCCACAACCCCCCTTCCCTCCCCTCACCTCACCGCAAGGCCTCCCCCCCTCATCTCCAAGCCCCACGACCCCCCTCCCCTCCCCTCACCTCACCGCAACGCGACTCCCCTCCCCTCACCTCCAAACCCCACGACCCCCCTCCCCTCCCCTCACCTCACCGCAACACGACTCCCCTCCCCTCACCTCACCGCAAGGCCTCCCCTCCCCTCCCCTCACCTCCAAACCCCACGACCCCCCTCCCCTCCCCTCACCAAACCCCACGACCCCCGTCCCCTCCCCTCACCTCACCGCAAGGCCTCCCCTCCCCTCACCTCACCGCAACGCGACTCCCCTCCCCTCACCTCCAAACCCCACGACCCCCCCTCCCCTCCCCTCACCTCACCGCAAGGCCTCCCCTCCCCTCCCCTCACCTCCAAACCCCACGACCCCCCTCCCCTCCCCTCACCTCACCGAAGGCCTCCCCTCCCCTCACCTCACCGCAACGCGACTCCCCTCCCCTCACCTCCAAACCCCACGACCCCCCTCCCCTCCCCTCACCTCACCGCAAGGCCTCCCCTCCCCTCCCCTCACCTCCAAACCCCACGACCCCCCTCCCCTCCCCTCACCTCCAAACCCCACGACCCCCCTCCCCTCCCCTCACCTCACCGCAACACGACTCCCCTCCCCTCACCACACCGCAAGGCCTCCCCTCCCCTCACCTCACCTCCAAACCCCACGACCCCCCTCCCCTCCCCTCACCTCCAAACCCCACGACCCCCCTCCCCTCCCCTCACCTCACCGCAAGGCCTCCCCTCCCCTCACCTCACCGCAACGCGACTCCCCTCCCCTCACCTCCAAACCCCACGACCCCCCCTCCCCTCCCCTCACCTCACCGCAAGGCCTCCCCTCCCCTCACCTCACCGCAACGCGACTCCCCTCCCCTCACCTCCAAACCCCACGACCCCCCCTCCCCTCCCCTCACCTCACCGCAAGGCCTCCCCTCCCCTCCCCTCACCTCCAAACCCCACGACCCCCCTCCCCTCCCCTCACCTCCAAACCCCACGACCCCCCTCCCCTCCCCTCACCTCACCGCAAGGCCTCCCCTCCCCTCACCTCACCGCAACGCGACTCCCCTCCCCTCACCTCCAAACCCCACGACCCCCCTCCCCTCCCCTCACTACCAAGCCCCACGACCCCCTCCCCTCCCCTCACCTCACCGCAAGGTCCCCCCCCTCCCCTCACCACTAAGCCCCTCCCTTCCCTTACCACTATCTCCCTCCACTCCACACTTCCCCTCGCACTCCCCCTCACTTTCACCATCACACACACCCTCACACACATAATCACACACAATTCCACACACACCCTCACACAACTACACACACATATGCCCCAGAAAGCTCAACAGATTTCTAAAGAAGACGAACCACAGAGATCTCGCCAAAGAAGAGAAAGAAGCTAAGACATTTAAATTCCTAGTAATTATTGAAGAACATGCAGAGGACTCTGGAAATTGGAGCCAGGGATGATCGCTGAAAGGTGGGGCAGTGGAGAAACACCATGATTGGATAAACAGTTGGACCAATCGGCTTCATTGAGTTGCCAGAATTGGATGAAGAGGTAAAAGTAAGTTGGTAAAAATAAAAGTGTATTGTAGAGAGTAAAAGTGGCCGCCAACCATTCACGGCGATTACCTATCTTTGGGGATCCAATTCAAATCAAGGGAATAATTGACCTAGCCCTCCAATTTTGGATGGTTAACCGGCGCGTGATCAATGGACGTGAAGATTCCGCAAAGCCTTCTTGGCCTATTGGGGCCTATAAAATCAAGGGATTTATGCTCATTTGGATATACTTTTGGTACGTACACTGGGGGTACACTGTGCTCACACTTTTGGGGTACATTTTTTTTAGTTTCATTGACGCGTGCAGAAGACCTCTCTGGCATTTGGTGGTTTCAAGTCACTGCGGGAGTCACTCTGTGAGTGGATACAGAGCGTGGGCTTCCCAGGGAGGACTATGAGCACCATTGTGTAGGAGAGTAGCTTGGATTTTTCTCCTTATCTGTAAATCAATGTGTTGATTGGGTTCTATTTGCTTGTGAACTCCATCATATCAGTTGTATTGCTCAGAGTTAGATTGCATCACATTGCCTTTGTGTGGATGATAAGGACCTATTGTATTGAAGCTATTTGCTTTGAGGGTGGCTCATTATTTTGAGCATTGCTCTGCCCATTTTTGTAATCCTCTGTTTCGAATCAAGGAGTGTCTGGTCTTTTAGTCATTGATCATCTGCATTTTTTTTTGGAGTCTTTCCACTCTGTGTAATCTTGTCATATACCTGCTCACAGAAATGTTAAAGGGTACATTTCCCTGAAAGAGAACCCCCCTTGAGTAGGTGACGTGCTGAACGTGTCGAAACTTCATTCTCTACTTAGAGAAAAGCGGAGACCCCAGTACCTCCTCTACAGGTATCCTACACTTTCACATCATGGCTTCCTCCCTTCAGTGTGCCTCATTGTGATATCTTGCCATCCTTATATACGAACCTCCATGGTGAGGTTTCTACACCCTCTTTTGCAGCGGCATCTTAGTGACTATAACAAGATCTCTTTGACTATAACAAGTAGCTTCTGTTTCTCGAGTCAGATTCTATCTTCTCCCCTTTATTCGAAAGACGTAAGCATACATTTTCTCAAAGCGAATAATTTATAGAGACCATTATTTTTTTCTTAGCCATCCTTCTCAAAATATTTTTTATTTTATTTTATTTTAGAGAGACCTTTTTAATAGGGTCTCGTTTGTCCATTCTTTTTAGTAGGACCTTTTTAGTAGGGTCTCACTTGTCCATTATTTGTTTTCTTTTATCGTTTTCTGTTTTTATTTTCATGTTTCCTTCTTTTCAAATCTTAACTTATTTGAGGGGACCAAAATATCTACATTGGGTAACTGAAATTCAATAACCTAACATAACACCCATGTTCAAACGTTCAAATGATACATAAGAATAGCACACAACATCTGCGTCTATAACCTCTCAACGAAGAACAGTAAGGAACGGCTTGTTGATATATACATTATTGATTGTATACATGGCAAAAAAGTATTTGGTTGTAATACTTACACTTCCCTTTCAGAGATTTGGTCTTTTTCTACAACTTCCATACCTACATTCTATTTTGACTTAAAGCGTTTAGAGCTGTACAAGCGTAGGATAGCACTTTGGACTCGGGATGGAAGCTTATTCGTTGCCTTCAATGCTGGATTAAAGTAATAGTGACTCATTGCCAGTATTTTATGAAGATGTATACCTTGATGTGACTTGTGACTTCTTGTAAAGTTGTCTCACACTCTTAAACGGATAAGTCATATAACTCTTCTTAAGCTGAATTGATAAATAATTTTCTTTCCAAAAGGAAGTTCGGCCTTGGCCTACTCTCCGGGACTTTATTATTTTTTAAAGAAGAAAAAGTTACAATTGTTTGGGACTAAAGCCCTTGGGAACCCCCAAATCTCTTAAACGAGGGGAAGAACTTGTGGAGCTAGAGAGTGTTACAAATGAGGTTAACAACCCTCTCGTCCCCCTCATGCGGTGCTCACTTGGGTATAAGCTTGTTGTTCTCGATGAGAAACACTTTATGATGCCTATAGGGTGGGGACCTCTTACAGATGGAGATTCTTTTGCCAAGGAGGAATAGAGGCTTCTGGATCGACCACTCTTTAGGAGGGTGTCCAAAATTGTAGGCGCACGCTCCTTGTGAATTTTCTCGAGGGTTTCCCCTCTCATAGCATTCCACAGAGTCACTAAGAAGCTGATTATGTTTCCTAGAAGGGCTTGCTTCTAGGTGATTTGTTCCTATAGTCTCAAAATATTCCCAAGCGTCTCAAAATATTTTCATCTCGGTGAGGGGATGCCAAATAGACATGAACGTCACATCCAAACAGAACCTTGTCCAAGTTAAACACCACTTCTTGTTAAGCATGATATGATAGTACATTGTCGTAGAGATTTCCATCTCTACTCTTGATGAATGTTTTAGATGATAATTGCATGTTTTGTGGTTGTTGCATGAAATTCGAAGAGATTTAGCCTTGGAAGGTAATTCTCTGACAAGAAATTCAATATGGGAAACCTTTGCAGAGGAGGATCAAGCCATGCAACTTGTGCAAAGCCATGGAAACAAAGAAATTTCTTTATTTGTATATCACGATTACCTGACTGGGCAAAGAAGGTTTTTAGCTACCACTTACAAAGAGTTTTGGTCTAGAATATGATGAGTCATGGACTATAGGACATGATTCAACAACTGAAGAAAAGTTCCCAAGGCATTTGATCATTCGAATACTAAACATTGGTCTTAAAGATAAATTCCATGTAAGATCCTTTCAGTGCACTACCGACATGGAGGAGATCAAGAAGATTAAAGCATAAGAAAGGAACGTGGTGAGTGACATTTCAAGGACGAACCATTGAAGAGAGCGTAGCAAATTTGGAATAACGAGGTTGATATTAGAGTGGCATCAGAGTTTAATTCCTAAAGTGTACAAAATCCAAAGGATGGCAGATATACAAGATGCTTTGGGCATATATGTTTTTCTAGTTCCCATCGATCTCTTTGCCTATGCATATATTGAAGCATACAAACAAATGCAAGTCTTGTGTGTGTCATTTGATTAGAGATTGAAAGACACTGAAGTTTAGCGCAATTCGGATAATCGATCTCTTTCATATCTGATAGTGAAACTAGCTTTGATATTTCACGCTATTCAACAGAGATCATGGTAGATAAGGCTGCAGATAATTTATCTTGGGTAATCCGAATATCAAAGTTTATGAATGATGAACACTACGATCCGCAGTTTGTTTTATGAATTGTTCTAAATCATATTATGTCAGAAAGAATACATTAGATCTGAGCTGCGAAGATGATCATGCATTCGACTTTTGACTCTTCAACAATCAACATCGAGGGATATCTCCAATCCATCCTCATAAGTCCACTTTTGATCTATGAGAACTACGACCGCTGCCACCTTCATTCATCTGATGAATTTAATTGCTTCTGAATGTACGATAAAAACAAAAAGGATGGATGGAGCTCAAAGCTAACAATAAGGAGGAAAAACCTAAGGCGCCGATTCCGAGTACGCAGATGAACTGAGAGAGGGAAAAAAAGGAACCTCAACACGTATTCTTGAGAAAAACGATGCTTACATCTATGGCGGACGCATTTTCTACTATCAAAATCTTCAGGATGCTATCAGGAACATCTGAGGGCACGCGTTTGAAGCTGAACTTTGATCTCTGTACATGGTATGACTAACAACGACCCAACCTCCAAGGCTGATGGATGTAATCCTCTGATCTGATAACTGGCATTGAAAATATAGCTTATAACGGACGACGTACGGTGCTTTTTTCAGGTTTCATTATGGATCCGTCGAATTCTGGACATTGCGATGACTGCGCTTGATTAATTACTCACACTTTCAATGCTCTGAGATTGATTAACAATATGCGCTCTGATAATTCTAGCATCTGGCATGCGGTTACCCAAAGGAATCTGAAGACCTATTTTTTTGTCTCCTTGAAGGTTTTCAATGAGGCTCCACTGTTTCCCTGCACGCTGACTCCTGCGAATTCACCCACATCTATGATCTGAAACTCATCGGATCATAAAAGACCGTCTATGTTAACAATTTAGCGCGATTGTGATAATTGATATCTTCCAGCTCTGATAGTGAATGCAGCTTTGATATTTCGCGCTATGATTATCATAGCTTTCACGAGAGCACTGCTTTTTTCATAAGCTAGATCATATGCTAATGATTCAATATACATCATTTTTTTTTATAGCAAAAGCCCTCTGCATCATTAGCTTATTCTATCGCGCAGTAAGAGTATTATGACTGTAATTCTCTCTGTACTGACACATCAAACATATCCTTCTAACGTTGATAATCACTGAAACAATTCTCTACGACCCAACACTATAAGTACTGATTGACGATATGAGTCTGTACAAAGTTGTGTTGCGATTTGTTCAACGCCTTGATATATTGAGCGTCAGAGTGCATATTTTCTTGTGCAAATGTACATTGAACTCCTTTCTCACTTCATTTCACTATTATTGACCTACTACAAGCTATCGGAATTAGCAAAATGAAATTAAATCACTTTATGTGCTTGCTTAAATGGCAAATGTTTACAGTGATGCCTTTTGAAACACTGGAGTAAGTGAGAGAGGTTGAATAGGTTCATGTTTTGATATGCATTACCACTTTTTTTTTTAAAATATGACTGTTCCGAACACTTGATTTGTGAATTACTTAATTTCCATGGAGTTTAATTGAATCCTTTGGGTATCCACAAGCTCTAACCGAATCTAAGTCGAATAGTGATGGATGGAATAAATTATGAAGTTTATGGACAGGTCTATGCACTATCGCAAAAATGTGGTGAATTGCTTATGAATATAGAAAGCTTTAATCATAGCTTTAGTTTATGAAACTTAAGTTTTTGATGAGAATGAACAAGGATAATAAACTTCCATCTCGTTCTTAACCATTGAGATTGCATTAGTCCAAATATGGATAAAGCTAAAATTATGATGATTAACAATGATGTGTGACGAATGCTAAAATTCTTGTTTCTCAAACACAAAACAATAGTTTATGAAAAGATTTCTACCATTCAACTACTTATCCATTTTATTGAGTGGTGTTCATCATCTTTGAGTCTTCATCGTACTTGAGTTTGCTCCAAGCACCCGGCGTGTGCCGTTGGATTTGGCGGTTAGCTTGATCCACCAATCGAGCGTCCGAAACTTCTCGACACCTTTGAACCCAACATGCAAAATCCGCAGTGCAACTCAGGTATATAGGGCATGAAGAATTTCCAAGTTTTTATAACTATATTTCCTTGGTTGCACATATGCATAGGAACATCAAATGAAATTTCAAAATTCTTCTTTCAGATGAAATCAAGAACATGTGTGTACAAGATCTACCTTGTCATATGGTTTTGAGTCTTCAATGGATAGATCTTTCATAAAGGATCCATACCTCATAGAAGAAAGGTCTAGAAATTTATAGACGACCTAAAATATATATAATAAAGAGTTTTGTGGTGAAGATGTCACTAGCTATCTCAAGGAGTATGAAAATTTAGCTTATCCATATGGCATACCTAGGGATAATTCAGTTTCATCATTTAGGCATATATCCAATGGAGATACACGAGATAGAATATGCCTTTGATTGGATTCATCACATATCACTTCGGATATTTTTAAGAACTTTTTGCTACAAGAATTCTCCTTTGGGGATCCATGTAAAAGGAATCATGTAACTTTTCAAACTTGGAAATATATCTAAACCAAAAGCAAACTTAATTGAGAGTTTCCAAGACTTTGAAGAACAGTTTACTGACTTACCTGAGCAAGAACAAACCTATCTTGAGCATTATAAAGTTATGAATTTTTTAACTATTCTTCAGTAATCGATTTGCAAGGATTTAGAGCCTCTTGTGGAAGAACATAATACCTCAAATGATTTGACTAATGAGAAATAGAAAAGTATATAGAAGCAACTTCAATGACTTGCTCTAAGATATGAACGTCAGTAACTCAAATACTCTCCTCTTTCTAAGAAAAAATGAACTGGATTGTACTAATCAAAAGACAAATGATGAAAAGAAAATTGTAATTAAACAACACATAACAATAAGCAAACATGAGTGTGTTCATAGAAACCCTTTGACTAATTCTTATAAAATTATTCTCAAATAGATCATTAAAGAAGTGAGTGATGCAAGTGCTAAACAGATCCCACTCATCACAATAACTTCTCCTACTATTGATACTCTCATTGATTCTCCATATGAGGAAGGAGAAGATGAGAAATTAATGGTCATTAAAGAACTGGGTGATGCAAATGCTAATGAGATCCTCATCACAGTAGCTGCTTGTAATATTGATACTCTCATTATAAACATTATAAACATTGATACTTATGCATTAGAAATTTATAGGTTAAAGATTTTGTTATGGATGAATACTTGTTTTGTCTTAATTTTATACATATTAATGATGCTAGTATTGTTTTTTCTAGTCAAGTATTTGAGTGGTTGGATATAGGTCAAGGAAGAATGGACGATTTGATCTCTCAATGGAATATTATGAGATCCACAAATTTTGACTTAATATTTCTTTGGTTATTACAAATCCATTATCGAGAAGTCTTGTCTTGGATTTCTATATTTGATCTAAAAATATGAATAGCAATGTTTCTCATAAGTATTTCAAGATGAATTATGTTTCAAGTTTAGGATGAAGAATGGGAGTTGATTGATGAACTAAGTTTTTCTTAAAAAAAAGACTATGAATGACTTTTTATTTCTATTTTTGCACCATTTTATTTAGTCTTGCATTTAAGATATGCATCAGATTATGTACAAACACATGTTGAGCTTTTCTCTTAGTCTCACGTCCCATTACACCAATCTAAATTAAAAGCTGCATGATAAAATCTGCGAGGAAAGTCTAAGTTTAAGAGATAAAAGATTCTTCATCGAATACGCTTTTACCCCTTATGCACCATATCCGTTTGAAAATGCACTTAGAGTCTCCATGGTAGGATCTCATTACATGACCTTACACTAAGGCGAAAATGGAGTTTTACCTATGCACATAAGAGTGATTCAAAGGATTGATGTATCAGCACATGACTATGTATGTAAGTGAGTGGACAAGCCTCACCATGAGAAGCCTTTTCCGCTAAGGATTGCACCATATTTGTTTCTCCATGCACTTCAAAGTATGCATCCAAAAGAGCTACATTATAAAACAATGCATAGATACTTATCTTCCTATCCCATGCACGTATTGAATCAAGAAAATTGATCTTGGAAAGGAATTTGACTTTTGAAGCCACAGATTATTTGGCCCATCGAGGATCTTGTGCAAGTTTGGTGGGGATGAGTGTCCTAGAGATTTGCATTGATACTCTTGATCAAGCTAAACCCAAATCAAAGGTTGCAAAACAATATGAACTACATATATGGAAGTGCCATATTTTATGGATATCCAATTGGCAAATGTTTCAAATGATCGTCGCATGTTTTACGGTTCTTGCATGAAATTCGAAGAAATTTAGCTTTGGAATTCGTGGGATGTAAATTTATTAATGTATTTGGGTGATTTTGATATACCACCTAAAGGTTCACGAGGGCATAAAACACATGAAAGGATGGACATCAATAATCCTATCTATAATTTACATAGTTCATAACTAAACCCGAATAAAGGGTTCTATTTTTAGAAAGAATTAGTAAACTAGTGGTTAGAATAAGGGCCGGTCAAGACCATGATTTCTATTATTAAAAGAAAACGCTCTCTATAAAAGAGGCCAACTTTTACTCTAACACATACTTTTCGAAGACACTCTCATGTAACCACCATTCCAACATAATCAAAAAAATCCTATAAATACGTGCACTCCGTAGACTGTCGAAGGAGAATGCATGGATGGAGATTGCACCCAATACTTTGCTCTACCTCGTCTCTTGGCGCATCTATTTTTATGTGTTTTCAACATTCATAACCCATGTGTGTGCATGAATTAAGATCGTGATCACATAATTTACCATATTCAAAGCTTGTGGCAAATATCGTTTGTTAAACTTTCATAATCCAATGTACCATAATTTAGGGCTCTCTCTTCCGCATTGAAGATTAAATATTCAAATTTATCCTGTGCTAGACGAGTAAAAGTGTTTCTTCCTAACATTCACGATTTCAATTTTTTTACTCCTCTCCTTCGTTTTTACTCTACCGAGAAGATGTGTACTCAACTAACTACCTAAAATTTATAGACCAGAAATCCTAAATTTTTTCTTCAAAGCACCACGAAAATATGTCGAATGGGGGCTTCCTCACAAAAATGGGCCTCTAACTAAATCCCCAAATATCGTATTGGATTAGGGTATTCCTTTCTCTCTCTCGCTCGCTCTCTCTCTCTTTCACAAAATCACCTAGTGCAGTCCAATTGGCTTTAAGATCCTTCACCCTTTAAACACACCTGAAGCGTAAGACCATGCATCTTCGAGTGAATGAATTTCTATAGTAAATGAAATACAATAGAAAATAAATAAAAAACATAACTTTAATAGAATGTTCGTGTCAACTTTGTGAATATGCGGCTACATGTTTAAATAAAATCGTAAAATAATTCAATATAAAAGAAATGAATGTAAAAGCCGATTAGATTCTCCAAAGAGTTGCAATCTTTCATCAAGGTTATTTTTTTATATTCTTCCATCTAATGGTTATTGAATCTCTACTTTGACAAAATGCATCTCTCTAAGGTTAGTTTGCACCTACAAGAAGACATCCTCCCGTCGAGCCAAATGCTCAAAATCCCCTCATGTTTTGAGTGGATATATATTTTTTTTGTTTTTATATACCAAATGTTGAACACCACAAAATTTTTAAAATGAACTGGAAATTCTTTGTTTAATGGGCTCATTTTATTTTCCTTTATTTGCATTCAACTACTCCACAAACATGTTCTAAAACGCTTTCTATTTAAAAAAAAAAGTTGAATGCACAAAAACACAGAGGGATCTTCTTTCAAAGAGAATTAGATGCATATATTTCTTTTAAAGAAACAAAGTCAGCACAACTACATTTAAAATAAAATAGTATTTTCCTTTTCCAAACACATACACATTTCTAGTCAAGTGAATCAATATGAAAGAATATATCTTAGTAGGCTTCATCCAAAGATGACAATCCTTCGGTATTGCATTCATACAAATTGAACTGAAAACATGAAAAAAATCCACCTTGAACCATTCCATGAGAAAAGGAGGTGAGCCACATGGGGTATTTTCAACAAGAAGGTATGCATACCTTTGGGTTTATCCACTTTACACTCAAGAAGAGAAGAGAGTGGAATATTTTCTATAGGTGTAATGAGCAAAATCCACTTTATCAGATAAAAAAGATGAGCCCATAATGGGATATGGATTAACGAAAACAACAATCAATGAATGAAACACAGCATCTATTAAAGTGAAATAACCTTCCTTATGAAAGAGGAAAGATGTTCATTATTGATGAAGCATTAGGAGTAGTATGGAAGTAGAAATGGCTATCCTACACCTTCACATCATGGCTTCCTCCCTTCTGTGTGCTTCATTATCATATCTTGCTATCCGTATAACAAGATCTACAGCCTCATTTGCAGTATCATTTTACTGATTATAACAAGATCTCTTTGACTACTAACTCGCAGAGGTGAGTGTCCAGAGTCAATCGCAGAGGTCTGTATCCATCGCCGACCTGAGCGTCCATCACGAAGGTCTACGTCCAACAGAGTGCGTCTTAGCTGTGGAGGTTTTAGTTGCCTATCCATCACACTCTCAGAAACATCGATTCCGGAAACTTTGTGTGTAACGACGTGGAGCTTCAACTTCTTCTTCAGAAAGAAAGTATGTGTCTAAGGTACTCCAGTGAATCCATCATGCTCTTTCAAGGGGACTAAACCGCTCAACGCTGCTCACTCGATGCAAGGGCGGACGATGACAGCCACGTTGATGGAACATCATCTTGATCGTTGGCGAATTGAAGGCAACATAGCTACACAGAACATAAACTTCAGCAAATCTCATGCACAGAGACATGAGGGAGTTGCGAATTTGCGATAGACACGGGTGCTTTCCTCGGCGATAGAGGCTTGTGGGATAGACGCGGGTGCCACAGACTCGAGCATCCGACATCTAGCGCATCATTTAGTCTATCGCAAGCTTGGAAGCTCGTTTATCGCGGGTGAGGGGGTTTGTCTATCGCGGGCTTGCAGCCGCACCTATCGCGGGTTTCTGTCCCTCATGGGACACATGGCAGCTATCGCAATCGAAGGAGGCGTCTATCGCAAGCTGTTCTTTCTTCTTTTCAGAGCGCTTTGGAGTTGTTTTCAGTTCTCCGTGTTCAGAGAACGGGTTTTCGAGTATCTCGGTTTTATTCGCTCAACGTTTGTAGTAGAAGTTGAAAAGCTTTACAACGTGTGATGCTGTGGCTTTGTTTCGCAATAGACTCAGATTCTGTGCTACACTATAGACTAAGAGTATAAGAGAGTCATAGTTAAAATTAAACTATTGAAAAGAAAAGGAATAAGCTACAGTTTGTGCGTGTGTGCCCCCCTCACCTCTCCTTGGATCGTTTTAATTAATTAAAAAAGAAGCAGTTCTGATTTTTGCGTATTCAGTTCTTTAGTGCGAAAAGGAAAAAAGCAAATTTTAAAGTAAAAATCACATTGTAGAAGTTAGTGGCTTTTCAATGTAAAAGGCATCTCAAAACTTTGTTTTCACGCTGCTCGTGTGAGGCTTTCTATCTATCTTTTCAATGTAAAAGTCATCCTCATAACTTTGAAACTCTCATTTAACTCTGCTCATGTGCTTATCAATGAAATCACAGAAAGGTTTTGAAAGCGATTCGGGGCCGGAGGTGATCCTTTGTGACTCTATGCATCTTCGACGGTTCTTCATAGTCAAGTGACTCGTGACTTGTCCATGCTTTGGATGCGGTGACACTTTTCCTTCATGCCTCTAACTTTTCTCTCAAGGGGGTAGCCCTTAGTCTAAAGGTTCTGTTTGGTCCTTGGTCTTCGTGGAATTATCTCTCCTTCGGGCAAGTCAGGGTCCTTGTAATGGCTCTGGCAACCTCCTCCCTTGTGAGAAGTAAGATGGTCGTGCCCTTGGGGGAGATCGGTAACCTGGCCCCTTTGTTGTACGACGGTGTTGAGCCTCCCTAGGTCTCCCTTAGTAGATCTAGAATTTTGTCCCTAGGCCGTAGCCCCTGCTCGAAACCGTGCACAAGTGGATTTGCAATGAGTGGTTCCCCCATGGGTTAATTGTTTGTAAGTGTCAGTTCCGACCGGGTAGTCACATGTTGCTAGTCTTTGAGAATGAAGATATGGCGTTTCGAGCCCTTAGTGTAGGAACTTTGCAACTCAGGCGGGTGATCTTGTGCCTATTCAAATGGTCATCGGAGTTTACTCCCGACAAATTGAAATCTCTCTGATACCCTCTCTTGGTTGAGCTCCCTAACCTTCCGTACTTCTTGTACAACTTCATGTGGAACATTGTTTCCCTATCTGAAAGTTGTTAGCTTCATGCAAAAAGTTGGTAGTCTCATTTATGAAGCTGCAAGACACTCGTTCAACGTTGGATGGTACCCTCAAATCTGTGTCGAGGCTCACCTCGGAAAGTCGCTTCCATCAATTACAGAAACCTTCCCAATGGGTGCTTTTGTTGTGGCCAACAAGGTCATAGGATTAAAGAATACCCATTGAGAGAACAAAGGAAGCAAAATCAAGAAGACCCTAGAAACGCTCAAGACAACAAAGGGCTATTGAATTGCCTGACAAACGAAGAGGAAGTTAAGGACCCCTTAATCGAGAAGCTAATGCAAACAGGTTCATAGAAGCTAGAAGAAGAAGGAAAACAAGCCCTAGGATGACTCCTCAGTGAAACAGCATGCCAGTTACCCCCTCCATCAACTTGTATTGCAATCACGAAAAGGAGATCAATGATTTTGACTACCCAGGTAGGAGCCAACGACCTCTAGATATTGTCTCAACAATGGCATTATCAGGTTAATACACAAAAAAGGGGAAAAGAACATAATCGAGAATTGGCTTTCTATTACGATGCTCCAAATGGGATATAAGATCATTACCAAATTCATGGCGAAGAAAATTTCGAGCCATTTGAGAGCGTGGTTAAGCGAGGACCAAAAAGGTTTCATCAAAGGCATGTCAATTCTGGAAACCAATATAAATATATCTTGAAAGGTCTTGACTTTGCAAATGAGTCAAGACAGATGTGGTCCTCCTCAAGATCAACTTTGATAAAGCCTAGAATAGGCTAGAATGGGACTATATTCTGAAGTTTCTTAAAGATCTTGGATGTAGATAAAAATTCACCAAGATGATCGCGACCCTTTTGGGAAACGCGTGGACTCAAATTAATGTTAATGGCAAACTTTCGAAGGTGATCAAACTTAGAAGATCAATTAGACAAGGGTGCCCATTGGCTCCCCTTCTCTTTGCCATTGCCACGGAAAGGCTTACCATGCTGGTGGAGCAACACGTAAAAGCTGGTAATATCGAAGGCCTCTGTTTGTGTCATGACCACAACTAGATCACCATGAGACTTTTTGCCGATGATATGAACATGTTTTTCCACAATGATAGTACCAGCCTCAAGACGTTCTAGAGGTGTGTGGATACTTTTTGTGAAGCCTCTAGATCCATAATCAACCACTCTAAGCTTGCCCTGAGAGCTATTGTCAGGTCCTAGCCTAACGCTCTCATTGATCATGGCTGTCCAATCATTCCGCAAGGTCAAAGTTTTCGGCTTCTAGGGATTCCCTTGGGGTTTGGTATCTCTATGGAGCAGCGGTGGAACTGGGTGCTAGCTAGACTTGAAAATAAGCTAAACTATTGGAGAGGTATGCAAATCAATCTCACTGGTCATGCTATGGTTATCAACATGTTTCTCATATCATCCACCATTTACTTCCTTTCTTGTTGGAGACCGAAAGAGAAAGATTTTTCCAAAGTGCACAGTATATGTAGAAACTTCCTTTGGATGGGCAACCACAATAGGAGGGGGTTCCTCAAATCAAGTGGTGCATCTACACCAGCCAAAGAGATAGTGGGGGCCTCGGCATTCTGGACATTGGGTGCATGGCTAACAAACTTGAGGGAAACTAGATGATTAAGGCTTGGTGCAATGGGGAGGCCTCATGGGCCAAGTTAATCTTCAGAAACAAGAATGAGTTGGCTCTCATGGGATTCCCGAATTGGAAGAATCTTGACATCTTGACCCTATTGTCTTTCTCGATCCCCGTCTTCTCGAAAGGCTAAAATCTTGTGTGCTCGCAATGGAAGAGTTGGAATAAAGTCAAAAGCTATCTAAGAATAAGTGAAGATTGGAAGTGGGTGGCCGGTACCAGACAAAAGGACTCTATCTGGTTTTAGATCCATGGCATTTGGGGCGTGGAATCTTGGAACATTCAAGATGCCAAGAAGCTATGGAACAAAGGCTTCAAAAAATGGAAATATCGTGGAAACAAGACACTACCCAGTGGATCAACTCTAAGGATATTGACTGTGGCGTCAACATTTCGTATCAAGAATGTAACACTTTGAAAAGCTGATGTAGTCTATCCTCTTATGGAAAATTCTTCATCGTGGAATCTGGACCAACCTTAAAGCTAGGAAGTTTTGGGGGATACCTCCCTTGTGCAAACGCTGCTACCAATCTTTCGAAAATGTTTCTCACATCTTGTTTACCTGTCCCAATTCCTACACACTCTGGTAGATTCTCGGAAAGAAAATTAGTCTTCACAAACATATAAGATGGGAGCAAGCTCTGCTCGGAGAAGTGATCAGCTACCCTGCCAAAGTCTAAAATGCCATCAGAGGGGAAGACCAATGGAAACTCTGGCGGGAAAGATGTGCTTTTAACTTTGGGGACTCTCCCAAAGAGTGATCGATAGAGAAATTGTTGGTCCTCCTTGGCAAAAGGATTGTTAACTGTGAGAAATCCCCCCCCCCCCTTCAGGCTTCATGAAGTGCTCGTTTTTATCAACAACAAGCAGTAACCCAAGAGGGCGCCACATGAGGGTGATGAGATAGTGATTAACCATCTTTGTAATGCCATCTAGACTTTGTAAAAGCTACCCTTGCTTTGTAAGATTCTTTTTCGAGTCAGATTCTATCTTCTCCCCTTTATTTGAAAGACGAAAGCATACATTTTCTCAAAGCGAATAATTTATAGCGACCATTTTTTGTTTCTTAACAATCCTTCTCACAATATTTTTCTTTTATTTTATTTTAGAGAGACATCTTCTATGCAGCACCTTTTTAGTAGGGTCTCGCTTCTCCATTCTTTGTTTTCTTTTATCGATTTCTGTTTTTATTTCCATGTTTCCTTCGTTTCAAATGTTCACTTATTTGAGGGGACCAAAATATCTACATTGGGTAACTGAAATTCAATAACCTGATATAACACGCATGTTCAAACGAACGAATGATACATCAGAAAAGCACACAACATGTGCGTCCATAACCTCTTAATGAAGAAAAGTAAGGAACGGCTGGTTGATATATACATTATTGATTGTTACAATCCGGTCTCTACTCTGTTTAGTGCAATTCTGATAATCGATCTCTTCCAGCTCTGATACTGAAAGCAGCTATCATATTTCGCGCTATGATTATCATAGCATTCACGAGAGCACTGATTTTTTCATCAGCTAGATCATATGTTAATGATGCAATATACATCATTTTTTTTAACAAAAGTTCTCTGCATCATTAGCTTATTCTATAGCGCGGTAAGAGTATTATGACTGAAATTCTCTCTGTACTGACACATCAAACATATCCTTATAACGTTGATAATCACTGAAACAATTCTCTAAGACCGAACACTATGAGTACTGATTGACGATATGAGTCTGTACAAAGTTGTGTTGCGATTTCTTCAACACCTTGATATATTGAGCGTCAGAGTGCATATTTTCTTGTGCAAATGCACATTCAACTCCTTTCTCACTTCATTTCACTATTATTGACCTACTACAAGCTATCGGAATTACCAAAATGAAATTAAATCACTTTATGTGCTTGCTTAAATGGCAAAGGTTTACAGTGATGCCTTTTGAAACACTGGATTAAGTGAGAGAGGTTAAATAGGTTCATGTTTTGATATGCATTGCCATTTTTCTTAAGAATATGAATGTGCGCAACACTTGATTTGTGAATTACTTAATTTCCATGGAGTTTAATTGACGCCTTTGGGTATCCACAAGCTCTAATCGAATCTAAGTCGAATAGTGATGGATGGAATAAATTATGAAGTTTATGGACATGTCTATGGACTATCGCAAAAATGTGGTGAATTGCTTATGAATAGTGAAAGCTTTAATCATAGCTTTAGTTTATGAAACTTAAGTTTTTTATGAGAATGAATAAGCATAATAAAATTCCATCTCCTTTCTAACCATTGATATTGCATTAGTTCAAAGATGGATAAAGCTAAAAGTATGATGATTAACAATGATGTGTGACGAATGCTAAAATTCTTGTTTCTCAATCACAAAACAATAGTTTATGAAACGATTTCTACCATTCAACTACTTGTCCATTTTCTTGAGTGCTTTTCATCGTCTTTGAGTCTTCAATGTACTTGAGTTTGCTCCAAGCACGCGACATGTGCCGTTGGATTTGGCAGCTAGTTGATCCACCAACTGAGCATTCGAAACTTCTCGACACCTTTTGATTCCCACATGCAAAATCGGTAGTGCAACTCAGCCATATAGGACGTGAAGAATTTCCAAATATTTATAACTATATTTCCTTGGTTGTATTTATGCATAGCAACATCGAATCAAATTTCAAAATTCTTCTTTTAGATGAAATCAAGAACATGTGTACAAGATTTACCTTGTGATACGGTGTTGAGTCTTCAATGGATAGAGTTTTCATAATGGACCCATACCTCATAGAAGAAAGGTCTAGAAATTAATAGAGGACCTGAAAATATATAATAAAGAGTTTTGTGGTAAAGATGTCACTAGCTATCTCAAGGAGTATGAAAATTTAGCTTTTCAATATGGCATCCCTAAGGATAATTCAGTTTCATCCTTTAGGCATATACCCAATGGAGATACACGAGATAGAATATGCCTTCGATTGGGTTCATCACATATCGCTTGAGCACTGCTTTTTCATGAGCTAGATCATATGTTAATGATGCAATATACATCATTTTATTTTATGTTTTTTTAACAAAAACTCTCTACATCATTAGCTTATTCTATCGCATAGTAAGAGTATTATGATTGTAGTTCTCTCTATACTAACACATCAAACATATCCTTATAACGTTGATAATCATTGAAACTATTCTTTGAGACTCAATACTATGAGTACTGATTCACGATATGCGTCTGTACAAAGTTGTGTTGCAATTTGTTCAATGCCTTGATATATTGAGTGTTAGAGTGCATATTTTCTTGTGCAAATGTCCATTCTACTCCTTTCTCACTTCCTTTCACTATTATTGACCTACTATAAGTTATCCGAATTACCAGAATAAAATTAAATCACTTTATGTGCTTGCTTCAATGGCAAAGGTTTATATTGATGCCTTTTGAAAAACTAGATTAAGTGCGAGAGGTTAAATAGGTTCATGTTTTGATATGCAATACCATTTCTTTAAGAAAATGAATGTGCGGAACACTTGATCTGTGAATTGCTTAAATTCCATGGAGCTTAATTGACTTCTTTGGTATCCACAAGCTCTTACCGAATCTAAGTCTAATAGTGGATGGAATAAATTATGAAGTTTATGGATATGTCTATGCACTATCGCAAAAATATCGTGAACGATGTTGCTTATGAATAGTGAAGACTTTAATCATAGCTTTAGTTTATGAAACTTACGTTTTTGATGAGAATGAATAAGGATAATAAATTTCCATCTCGTTTCTAACCATTGAGATTGCATTAGTTCTAAGATGGATAAAGCTAAAAGTATGATGATTAACAATGATGTGTAACGAATGCTGAAATTCTTGTTTCACAAGCACAAAACAATAATTTATGAAATTTTCTTTACCTTTAAACTACTTATGCATTTTCGTGAGTTGTGTTCATCTTCTTTGATTCTTCATGGTACTTGAGTTCGCCAAACGACGCATCTGAAACTTCTGATATCTTCTAAAACTAACATGAAAAATTGGCAGTGCAACAGAGGTACATATGACCGAAAGAATTTCCAACGTATTTATACTTATATTTCCTTGGTTGCATATATGCATAGGAACATAAATTAAAATTCAAAATTCTTCTTTCAAATGCAATCAACAACATGTGTATATAAGATGTGCCTTGTGATACGGTTTTGAGTCTTCAATGGATAAAGCTTTCATAATGGACCCATACCTCATAGAAGAGAGAGTGTGGAGATTAGTAAATCACCTGAAAAATAGGAAATAAAGAGATTTTTGGTAAAGATGTCACTAGCTATCTCAACGAGTACAAAAAATTATTTTATCAATATGGCATACCTAGGGATAATTGGGTGTTATCCTTAAGTTGTATATCTGATGGAGATACACGAGATAGAATATGCCTTTGATTGCGCTCATCACATATCATTTGGGATGTTTTTAAAAACTTATGGCTATAAGAATTTTCTTTGGAGGATTCAACTAAAAGCAATCATGTTACCTTTCAAACTTGGGTAAATACATCTAGAACTTAATTGAGACTTGTCAAGACTTTGAAGAACAGTTTAATGGCTTACGTGAGCAGCAATAAACCTATCTTTAGCCGTATAAAGTTATGGAATTTGTAACTACACTTGAGTACTCGATTCCCAAAGATTGAGAGCCTTCTGAATAAAAACATAATACCTCAAACCGCTTGACCAATGAATGGAAAATTGTGCAAACGCAAGTTCATTGACTTGCTCTTAGATATGAACATCAATAAGGCAAATACTCTACTCTTTCTAAAAACAATGAATTCGATTGTACTAATCAAAAGAAAAATGCCTCAATATATGCATAGGCAAAGAGATCGATGGGAACCAAAAAATGATATATACCCAAAGTGTCTTGTATATCTGCCATCCTTTGGAGTTTATAGACATTAGGAATGAAAATCCGATGCCACTCTAATATCAACCTCCTTATTTCTGAATTCGTTAGGCTCTCTTCAATTTCCTTCCTTGAAATGTCATCCACCATGTTCCTTTCTTATGCTTTTATCTTCTTCCTCTCCTCCATGTTGGCAGTGCACTAAAAGTATCTTACATGGAAATTATTTTTAAATGCAATTTTTAGTATTCAAAAGATCAAATGCCTTGAGAAATTTTCTTCAATTGTTAAATCAAGTTCTATAGTCCATGATTCATCATATTCTGCACCAAAACTCTTTGTAAGTGGTAGCTAAAAACCTTCTTTGCCGAGTCAGATAATCTTGATATACAAATAAAGTGATTTCTTTGCTTCCATGGCTTTGCATGTGTTGCATGGGTTGATGCTGGTTTGCAAAGGTTGCCCATACTGAATTTCTTGTTAGAGAATAACCGTCGAAAGCTAAATCCCTTCGAATTTCATGCAACAACCACAAAAGATGTGGCTATCATCTAAAACATTTGCCAACTAGAGATCCATCAAATATGACACTTCCAACTATGTAGCTCATCTTGTATCGCACCTTGAATTGGGCTCAGCTTCATCAAGAGTAGAGATGGAATTTATCACACTCACCCCCAGCAAACCTGCAAAATGTCCATTCAAAGATCAATTTGTTGATTGGATATGTGCATGGGATTGGAAGATAAGTATCTATGCAGGGATTCATAATGTAGCCCTATTGGATATATACTTTGAAATGCATGGAGAAACAAATATGGTACAATCATTATGGAAAAAGGCTTTTGATGGTGAGGCTTGTGCACTCACTCACATACATACTCATGTGTTGATACATCAATCCTTTTAATCACTCTTATATGCATAGGTAAATTTCAATTTGTGCCTTAGTGAAAGGTCATGTAATGAGACCCTACCACGCAGACCCTAAGTGCATTTTCAAACGGATATAGTGCATAAGGGGTAAAAGAGCATTTGATCAAGAAGCTTTTATTTCTTAAGACTTTGCTCGCAGATTTTATCATGCATTTTACATTTAGATTGATGCAATTGGACGTGAGAGTAAGGGAAAAGCTCAACATGTGTTTGTACATAATTTGATATGTATCTTAAATGCAAGACTAAACAAAATGGTGCAAAAATGGAAGTAAAAAGTTATTCATGATCTATTTTTGAAGAAAAACTTAGTTCATCAATGAACTCCCATTCTCCATCCTAAACTTGAAACATAATTCATCTTAGAATACTTGTGAGAAACAGTGCTATTAATAAATTTATATCAAATATAGAAATCCAAGACAAGACTTCTAAATAATCAATTTGTAATAACCAAAGAAATATTACATGAAATTTTGTGGATCTCATACCGTTCCATTGAAACATCAAATCATCCATTCTTCCTTGATCTATATCCAACCACTCAAAAACTTGATTAGAAAAAACAATATTAACATCATTAATATGTATAAAATTAAGACAAAACAAGTGTTCATTCATATCAAAACCCTTAAGTTCATAATTTTCTAATGCAGAAGTATCAATGTTTATAATGTTCTCATCGTGTTCTTCCTTATATGAAGAATCAATGAGAGTATCAATATTAGGAGAAGCTATTGTGCTGAAAGGGATCTTATTACCACTTGCATCACTCACTTCCTTAATGACCAATCTCTCATCTTCTCCTTCCTCATATGAAGAATCAATGAGGATATCAGTAGTAGGAGAAGTTATTATGATGAGTGGGATCTCTTTAGAACTTGCATCACTCACTTCTTTAATGATCAATTTGGGAAGAATTTGGTGAGAATCAGGGAAAGGGTTTTCATGAACATACTCATGTTTGCTTATTGTTATGTACAAAACAAATAAAAGTCTTCTGTGTGTTCGTTGACGAAGAGGAGTTGATTATGGCAACAGGGCTAGAGATTGAAAGAGACTAAGGTTTAGTGCAATTCTGTTAATCGATCTCTTTCATCTTTAATAGTGAAAGTAGCTATGATATTTTGCACTATTGATCAGAGATCATGGTAGACAAGGCTGCAAATAATTTATCTTGGCTTATTTATATATCAAAGTTTATGAATGATGAACACTCTGATATGCAATTTGTTTTATCAATTGTTCTAAATCATATTATGTGAAAAAGAATACACTCCATCTGAGCTCCAAAGATGATCATGCACTCGACTTTGAATCTTCAACAATCAACATCAATAGATATCTCCAATCCATCCTCAAAAGTCCACTTTTGATCCCTAAGAACTATAAGTGTTGTGAGGTTCATTCGTCTGATAAATTTAATTGCTTCTGAATGTACGATAAAACAAAAAGGATGGATGGAGCTCAAAGTAGAAAGATAATAATGATTACACTACAACATATCCAGGGCATACCGACGTTGCCCATACGGACAGTCATGACTCGGCATCGGTATGACCGTTGAAAATGCTTGAAAAACCACGGATGCAATATCGACGGTCATTTACTCGTCGGTATACAGGCATCGGTATAAGCGCCGGTATAGGCGTCGGTACTTTACTGTAAATTACCGAGGCTTATACCGATGCTTATACCAACACTTATACCGATGCTCATATCGACGCTTATACCAAGGCAATGTTTTAAGTGGGCCCGAGAGCAAAAATTTGACATTTGCTTGCATTTTGAACCAAAGTTTGCTACTATCGAGTTTGCGCGCGCGAACTACATTTTGCGCCTATTGTGTACACACATCTCTCTCTTTCTCACTCTTTCTCTCTCTCTCTCTCACTCTCTCTCTCTCTCTTTCTCTACATCTCTGTTTCTCTAGATCTGAAATTTTTGTAAGAGTTGCACATACTGTAGCACCCTTTCTCTTTCTTTGTGTTTTCCCTTTTCTAATTTCTCTTCTCTTTCGTTTTGCAGGAGGTTTTTGGCATCAAATCTTTAAAATTCAATGAAGGGCAACATTAAGTGGACCTTGAGGACAACGATCCAAACAATTACATCCATGTAAGTGATTGTTTTGTTTTTGATTGCAATAGAGTGAGATAGAGAGAGAGATGAAAGAAAGAGAGAGATCTAGAGAAACATAAAGGGTCAGAGAGAAAGAAAGAGAGAGAGATGAAAGAGAAAGATAGAGAGAGAGTGAAAGAGAGAGAGATGAAAGAGGGAGAGATGAAATAGAAAGAGAATGAGATAGAGAGACAGATGCATACATACATACACACACATATGCATACACATACTCATATACATATTACATGCACACATGCATATTACATACACACTCACATACATATTACATACACACATGCATATACATACACATACATATTACATACTCACATGCATACACACATATACATACATACATGCATATTACATACAAACATGCATATAACATACACACATGCATATTAGATACACACATGCATATACATACACACACATATTCATTCTCATACTCATATACATACATACATGTATACACACATATACATACACACATGTACACACACACATGTATACATACACAAATGCATATTCATACATACATACACACATATTTGCATCTACACACACACGTACATACATAAACACATGCATATTACATACACACTCACATATGTGTACACACACATATGTGCATACACACATGCATATGCATACATACATACACACATATGCATGTACACACACACATACATACATACACACATGCATATTACATGCACACACACATATATATATATACACACTCACATATGTATACACACTCACATATGTATACACACACATGAACACATGCACATACACATACACACACATCACATATACATACACACATACACACATATACATGTTTTAGGGTTAGGGTTTTAGGATTAGGGTTTATGAATTTCTCTTTTCTTTTGTTTTGCAGGAGATTTTTGGCATCAGTTCTTTGGAATTCGACGAAGGAAAACATTAAGTGGAGTTTGACGACAACGCTCCAAATAATTACATGGATGTAAGTGATTGTTTTGTTTTCAATTGATATAGAGTGAGAG
>CM035435.1:16183759-16218759 GCA_020310875.1 Ceratopteris richardii | reverse complement strand
CCCTTGAGAACCCCCAAATCTCTTAAACGAGGGGAAGAACTTGTGGAGCTAGAGAGTGTTACAAATGAGGTTAACAACCCTCTCGTCCCCCTCATGCGGTGCTCACTTGGGTATAAGCTTGTTGTTCTCGATGAGAAACACTTTATGATGCCCAAAGGGTGGGGACCTCTTACAGATGGAGATTCTTTTGCCAAGGAGGAATAGAGGCTTCTGGATCGACCACTCTTTAGGAGGGTGTCCAAAATTGTAGGCGCACGCTCCTTGTGAATTTTCTAGAGGCTTTCCCCTCTTATAGCATTCCACAGAGTCACTAAGAAGCCGATTATGTTTCCTAGAAGGGCTTGCTTCTAGGTGATTTGTTCCTATAGTCTCAGAATATTCCCAAGGGTCTCAAAATATTTTCATCTCGGTGAGGGGATGCCAATTAGACATGAACGTCACATCCCAACAGAACCTTGTCCAAGTTAAACACCACTTCTTGTTAAGCATGATATGATAGTACATTGTCGTAGAGATTTCCATCTCTACTCTTGATGAAGCTGAACCCAATTCAAAGGGTGCATTACAAGATGAGCTACATATATGGAACTGTCATATTTTATGGATCTCTAGTTGGCAAATGTTTTAGATGATAGTTGCATGTTTTGTGGTTGTTGCATGATGTAGAGGAGGTACTGGGGTATCCGCTTTTAACAAAAGTAGAGAATGAAAATTAAACACGTCCAGTACATCACCTACTCAAGGGGGGTTCTCTTTAGGGAAGTATACCCTTTAACATTTCTGTGAGCAGGTAGATAACATGGATTGCACAGAGTGGTAAATTCTTCAGAAAATTTGAACAATAAATGACCAAGGAAGACCGTACACTTCTTGATTCAAATCAGGGAATTACAATGTTGGACAGAGTGATGCCTAAGGTACAACTTTAGGACTAACAAGCCACAAGCTTAGGGCTAACAAACCACCTTAAAAGTAAATACTCCAATGCAACAGTTTCTTCCTATCAGCATAAGGACCATTGATATGCAGACTAACTCAGAACAATACAAATGGTAAGATCTTCTCAAGAGAATAGAACACAATCAACCACACTGACTCACAGAAAAGAAGAAGAATCCAAGCTACTCTTTTACACTATAGTGCTCATAGCCCTTCACTGAGAAGCCTACCCTCTGTATACACACTACAGAGTAGCTCCTACAATAGGCTTGAAACCACCAAGTGCAAGAGAGGACTTCTGCACGTATGCTCGAACCTCTATATCTCTAAAATTATACACTTGTACATGTACTCCAGTGTACCCAAATGAGCACAAATCCATTGCTTTTATAGGTCTCAATAGGCCAAGAGAGCAATGTAATTCAAGAAATTAGGATGACAAGTGGGGTAGCCTCAATTCTAGTAAGCTCTTGTACTCCAAAGAAAAGACCTGTTCTGTAAGGCTAGCACGATCCACATTTTCACCGTCATGTCCCCGGATCCATTGCAAATTCTTGAGTCATCCATGCTTAAACTAGTGATCGGTCCTTCAAATCCAGACATTGCCAATCTCAAACCTGTGAGGAACACCAGGAAGGGCCTTCCAAACTTCTGATGTTCGTGTTAGTAGCTCCCACTGCAAGCATCTTCATGTCCACTGTTATTGATCGCAATGTAATTCCCAGAGGCCGAGACCCGGCCAGGGGTAGGCTTGTGGGTACTGAGGGGGTGGAGGTGTGTGTGGGTGTGTGCCTGTGTATGTGTGGATGAGTGGGTGTGGGTGTATATGTGTGAAAGTGTGTGTGTGTGTATTTGTGTGTATGTGAGTGTGAAGGGGTGTGCGTGAGTGTATGCATGTGTTTGTATATGTGTGAGTGTGTGTGTGTGTGTGTCAGTGCATGTATGTGGTTGTGTATATGTGGGAGTGGGTGCGTGAGGGGGGAGGGAGGGCCACGGGGAGGTGAGAGGGGGTTTTGAGGGATGAGGCGGGGTGGGGCGGAGGCCATGGCGGAGGGGGGGTGGAGGAGAGAGGGGAGGAGGCATGCGGAAGGGGGGGGGGGGGGGGTGGAGGAGAGGGGAGGGCGGAGGGGAGTGCGGAGGGCGGAGGTGAGGGGAGGGCGGAGGTGAGGGGAGGGCGGAGGGCGGAGGTGAGGGGAGGGCGGAGGGCGGAGGTGAGGGGAGGGCGGAGGGCGGAGGCGAGGGGAGGGCGGAGGTGAGGGGAGTGCGGAGGGTGAAGGTGAGGGGAGTGCGGAGGGCGGAGGTGAGGGGAGGGTGGAGGCGGGGTGAGGGGCGGGGGGCGGAGGAGAAGTGAGGGGAGGGCGGAGGGCGGAGGTGAGGGGAGGGCGGAGGTGAGGTGAGGGCGGAGGGCGGAGGTGAGGGGAGTGCGGAGGGCGGAGGTGAGTGCGGAGGGCGGAGGTGAGGGGAGGGCGGAGGTGAGGGGAGGGCGGAGGGCGGAGGTGAGGGGAGGGCGGAGGGCGGAGGTGAGAGGAGGGCGGAGGGCGGAGGCGAGGGGACGGCGGAGGTGAGGGGAGTGCGGAGGGTGGAGGTGAGGGGAGTGCGGAGGGCGGAGGTGAGGGGAGGGCGGAGGGCGGAGGCGGGGTGAGGGGCGGGGGGCGGAGGAGGAGTGAGGGGAGGGCGGAGGGCGGAGGTGAGGGGAGGGCGGAGGTGAGGGGAGGGCGGAGGGCGGAGGTGAGGGGAGCGCGGAGGGCGGAGGTGAGGGGAGTGCGGAGGGCGGAGGTGAGGGGAGGGCGGAGGGCGGAGGTGAGGGGAAGGCAGAGGGCGGAGGTGAAGTGAGGGGCGGGGGGTGGAGGCGGAGTGAGGGGCGGGGGGCGGAGGAGAGAGAAAGAGGGGGGATGAGAGAGAGAGAGAGAGAGAGAGAGAGAGAGAGAGAGAGAGAGAGAGAGAGAGAGAGAGAGAGAGAGAGAGAGAGAGAGAGAGAGAGAGAGAGAGAGAGAGAGAGAGAGAGAGAGAGAGAGAGAGAGAGAGAGAGAGAGAGAGAGAGAGAGAGTGGGCACGCGGGGGCGGGGGAGGAGAGAGAAAAGAGAGAGAGAGAGAGAGAGAGAGAGAGAGAGAGAGAGAGAGAGAGAGAGAGAGAGAGAGAGAGAGAGAGAGAGAGAGAGAGAGAGAGAGAGAGAGAGAGAGAGAGAGAGAGAGAGAGAGAGAGAAAGGCAGGGACGGGGGAGGAGAGAGAGAGAGAGAGAGAGAGAGAGAGAGAGAGAGAGAGAGAGAGAGAGAGAGAGAGAGAGAGAGAGAGAGAGAGAGAGAGAGAGAGAGAAAGGCAGGGACGGGGGAGGAGAGAGAGAGAGAGAGAGAGAGAGAGAGAGAGAGAGAGAGAGAGAGAGAGAGAGAGAGAGAGAGAGAGAGAGAGAGAGAGAGAGAGAGAGAGAGAGAGAGAGAGAGAGAGAGAGAGAGAGAGGAGACGAGGGAGGAGAGAGAGAGAGAGAGAGAGAGAGAGAGAGAGAGAGAGAGAGAGAGAGAGAGAGAGAGAGAGAGAGAGAGAGAGAGAGAGAGAGAGAGAGAGAGAGAGAGAGAGAGAGAGAGAGAGAGAGAGAGAGAGAGAGAGAGAGAGAGAGAGAGAGAGAGAGAGAGAGAGAGAGAGAGAGAGAGAGAGAGAGAGAGAGAGAGAGAGAGAGAGAGAGAGAGAGAGAGAGAGAGAGAGAGAGAAAGAGATAGAGAGAGAGAGAGAGAGAAAGGCAGGGACGGGGGAGGAGGGAGAGAGAAAGAGAGAGAGAGAGAGAGAGAGAGAGAGAGAGAGAGAGAGAGAGAGAGAGAGAGAGAGAGAGAGAGAGAGAGAGAGAGAGAGAGAGAGAGAGAGAGAGAGAGAGAGAGAGAGAGAGAGAGAGAGAGAGAGAGAGAGAGAGAGAGAGAGAGAGAGAGAGAAAGGGAGAAGGGGGGGTCACACGCGGAGAGAGAGAGAACGAAAAAGGGAGAGAGGGAGAGGGATCCGAGAGAGGGGGAAAGAGAGAGAGGTGGAAAGAGAAGGAAAGAGAGCGGAGTGAGGGGGCGGAGGGCGGAGTGGAGAGGGCGGAGGGCGGAGAGAGGAGGGCGGAGGACAGTGTGAGGAGGGCGGAGAGAGATGTGAGATGAGAGGGAGAAAGGGATAACAAATTAACTGAGAGTGTTTCCGACCTCTACAGACCCCCACATCAAGCTTTTGCACCGTCCTAGTGCAATAACTCCTTTATTTGCTTATTCCTTCAAAAATGAACTGCAGAAAATGAAAGAACTATGGTATGTACAGAGAGTGAATTTGATCTGCTTGCATCAATTGAAATAACTCTTCACCCTGGAGATGTTGACGAGGGGCATCCTTTTACCCTGCAGATCTTCCAGATGCACTGCACCATGTGGCAATACCTTGATAACCTTATATGGTCCTCTCCATTTGGGGGCCAATTTAGTTGAAACTGTTGGAACCTGATGCACTAAAACCATAGACCCTTCCTGAATTTCATTGGATCTCAGATACCTGTCATGCAATCTCTTGCGCTCTTCTTGTGTCACCAGAAGTTTCTGCATTGCCCCTTCTCTGTACTCTTCTAATGCCACCAATCTCTGAATGGGGGGTTCAATTCCAATGGTTTTGATTCCTAGTTCCTTTCTGATAATGAACTCGAATGGTGCCAATGCCTCTTTTCCATAAACTAAGCGAAATGGGGTCTCGCCTGTGGTTCCCCTCTTCGTGGTTCTGAAAGCCCAAATTGCACCAATTAGTGCTAGTGGCCAAGAGCTTTGATGATCAAAAGATAATTTGCGAAGTAGTCCGATCAAAATCTTATTGGAACTCTCTGCTTGGCCATTTGCCCTTGGGTAATAGGCACAAGATTTTTTATGGAAGATTTTGTACCTGTCAAATATGAACTGGAGCAATTGATTTACAAAATGTGTGCGCCTGTCACTAGTAATTTCCAGTGGGCAACCAAATCTTGAGAAAATATGTTTATACATAAATTTAGCTACTGTTAAAGCCGTGCAATCCACAGTAGCTTTAGCTTCTATCCATTTAGTGGCATAGCATGTGGCCATCAAAATATACTTTTTACCTCCTGGTTGCCCAGTTGGGCTAATTGGCCCTATGAAATCAAGACCCCATTGTTCAAATGGGAGCCATCCTGTAGATATGACCAATGGTTGGAAATTCAATCTGGTTGGCGCGGGAGCACACCTTCGGCAGATGTTGCATTCTTTAGAAAACTTGATTGCATCCTTGAAAATATGAGGCCACCATAAGCGTTTGTGGATGATTCTATGAGCCAATTCTTCCCCCCTTAGATGTCCTTCACTGTGTGCAGCCTCCAGCAGAAGATTTACCTCCTCTGGATAGACACACCTTCTCAATATATCATCTTGACAGTATTTATATAAATTTCCATTTATAAGAGAATATGCTTTGGTTTTCAGGAGCATTCTTCTCTTGTCCACAGGTGTCAAGTGTTCTGCGATCTTTCCAGTAGTCAGAACATGAAGAATTTCATCATACCAACCTGTCCGAATTGCTACTAGAAAAAGATTGCTATCCACCAATTCATCATTAATACCTGTTGCCTTTTCGCTCATTGCCGTCCTGGACACTTGATCTGCCATGTAGTGCTCTTTTCCTGGCTTAATATGAATATCAAAATTAAACTCTTGAAATAGGAGTAACCATCTCCAAATCCTTCCAGCTACTCTGGGCTTGTTTATCAAATACTTCAAGGGCTGATGATCAGAAATAACAATGAAATGTACACCAAGGAGATAATGTCGGAACTTCTGAAGAGCAAATACGATAGCCAAACCTTCTCTTTCCGTTGTACTGTAATTTCTTTCGGCTTGGTTGAGTAGTCTGCTTGCATAAGAGATAGGTCTATCCACTTTGTGAGATGATGGTTGAGCTAGAACTGCACCAACAGCATGAAGACTAGCATCTGTATGCACATGAAATTCCAATGACCAATTAGGAACACTTAAAAGTGGAGCAGTAGATAGCCTCAACTTTAGTTCACAAAATGCTTTGTCAGCTTCAGCACTCCATGAGAAAGGGATATTTTTGCTGGTAAGCCTTGACAAGGGCTTAGCAATTTGCGAATACATCCTAATGAATCTTCTGTGATACCCTGCATGGCCCAAGAAACTTTGCACTTCCTTTGGGCTTTGTGGAATTGGCATGGAAAGAATAGCTGTAACCTTTGAAGGGTCAACAATTATACCTTCCGCAGATACTATGTGACCAAGAAGAGTGCCCTTAGTGACCAAAAAGTGACATTTATCAGGATTCAATTTCAAACCTGTTTTGAGACATTGCTCAAAAATTTCTTTTAGATTTTCCAAATGGTCATGGAAATCTTGAACTGCTGCCCTTCTATCTGTACCTGAAAATACTGAAAAGTCATCCATGAAAATGCGTAGAAAGGTTGTTAACCATTTGCCCAATATCAGATACATCGTTCTATTAAATGAAGCCGGTGCATTCTTCAAACCAAAAGCCATTCGAGTATAGACATAAGTGCCCCTGGGAGTGACAAAGGCTGTTTTGTCCCTATCATTAGGATGGATCACTATCTGATTGTAGCCACTAAAACCATCCAAGAAACTATACAAAGTGTGACCAGCTACTTCTTCAAGTACTTGCTCTGTGAAGGGCTGAGGAAATCCATCTTGAATAGTCACTTTATTCAAAGCACGAAAATCAACACATACCCTTATTTTTCCACTATTTTTCTTCGGCACAATAACCATAGAAGAAAGCCACCTCGAATGTTCTACTGGCACAATTATACCTGCTTCTTCTAATTTTGTAATCTCTGCTTTTACCGCCTCTGCATACTTCGGATTGAGTCGATATGGCCTACTTCTTACAGGTGCAGCTCCCTCAACCAAGGGTATCCGATGTAATCCAAGCTCTTCTGGTATTCCTGTTAGATCTTTGTAGGACCATGCGAAGACACTTTTGTAAGTAAAGAGCAAGGAAGTTACCTTCTGTAATAAATTAGGATAATGCCACAACCAGGATGCCAAATGGACTACTTGAGGGTTCTCTTCATCCCCTAAATTTACTTTTTGAACCAATGTTTCAGGACTGCCCTTGTTTGAGAAATCATCTCCACTATATGCAGGAGTGGATTTTAATTTATATTCTGCAACATGTTCTTCCATCCATCCTTGAGGTATATCTGAGAAAGGAAGATCTTCTCTGCCCTTAGGTTCAAAATCTTCTACCTCTGATACTTTTATCTGGGTTACTTCCTTAACGCTTGTGCTTTCCTGCAATTGCTCATTCTCCAACACCTTGTGGTCTTCATTGCCCTTTCCTGTAATTACCTTATCTGCAACTTCTTCCTCAATTTCATTAATCTCCATTGTGCAACACTCTGCACTTCCCATCATCCAATTTAACAATGTATCCTCTTCTTGGGGTAGAGAGGGCATTACCTGAGTGTCCACAGTATATCCAGTAGTTTTTCGTGAGTCGAGTCCTTCTTCTAAATGTAGTTGCAGTTGGCTATTGGTATTTGTTGAAATCCATAGTTTATTTTTTCCCTAATCTTGCAGAGCTTTTGCTTGTCTCAGCCAAGGTCTCCCCAGGAGCAAAGGATAGGAAGTCTCCTGTGGAAGTGCAATAACAACAAAATCCAACACAAAGTGAAAACCCTGTACTACCATCAATACCTTTTCAATAATGCCAAGTGGCGCAACCCGATGTTGATCTGCCAATGTAACCGTGAATGGTGCCAACTTGGTGGGGTTCAATTTCAGCTTCTTCATTGTAAAATCTGGCATCAAATTGATACCAGAGCCTCCATCTATGATCACACCTGTAAGAGCTTCATCCTTTATACAAACTGATAATCTCGAACTTTGGTAGTCTGCTAAGGGTGCAGGAGGAAAATCAACCATGAAACCATCTATACTAGGTGATTGGACCAAGTGAGCAGAGTGTATAATCTTCAGTAAGTCACTTCTTATTTTTGAATCCATCCTTATAAGTTCATATAGACTAACCTTGTGATGAACACCTTTCAAGATCTGTTCAATGTTTACCTCGTGAGTGTTTTCTTGCAGACTTGTTGGTTGGCCCCTTAGAGAAGTGGTCATTTCTTCATAGGCTCCTTCAATTTCCACTTGGTCCTTCCATCCAGACTTCTTTTCTTCCTCTTTATCCTGAATTCCTTGTTGTTCCCCCCTAAGGTTTGCTGCTGATTGCCTAGCTCTGGTCATCATGGGCATAGCAGAGGATGAAACAGCATAGGATTGAGTGGTTTTCCTTTCTTCATGTGGAGAGACTGCAATCATGTGGATTGGAGTAGGACGACCTCTTGGGCAATCTTTGGTATAATGATCCTTGGCCTCTGGACAATGCTGACAGGGAGGTGCATCTTCTGGAAGAGAACACCTATTTTGCATGTGGCCATACTCACCACAACGATAGCACATCAAAGGTCTATTATATCTAGGCTTTGCAGGCCTATTCTCCTCTCTATTAGATGTATTTGAAGTACTAGCATAATATGAATCCAAATTTTGAGGGTTACCTCTTTGCTATGTACCCTTGAGGTAGTAGCAATCCCTTGCTTCATGACCATCTTTTCCACAAAATTGACAGCTTACCTTATTGGGACAATTAGCATTGGAATGTCCATTGTTGTTACAGATCGTGCACCAAATTTGTCTCCTTATCTCTTGAGTAGTCTTCAAATCTTCTAACTCACGCAGAAGTTGGGCTACTTCATCATCAGTGCGACGCAGTGGCGGCAAGACCTTCTCTTCTTGTTGATTTTGTTGCATCTTCAATACTTCCAGTTCCCTCCTTAATTGCTCAATAGGATCCAGATCTGCAGCATACTTTTGTTGTGTATCCCCCTCAAAATGTTGCCTTGCTTCTTCAATGTGTGATGCAGCTGCAACAAAATCATTGAGAGTGGCATCTAATCGAAGAGACTCACGAAGCTTTTGTTGAGATGACCTTGGCAGGGCCTTCTCAATCCACTTTTTAACCAAAAAGTCACCTGGAGCATGTGGCAGACGTGCAACAAGTGCTTTTGTTCTAGTGTGAAGTTCATGAAAAGATTCACCTTGTCTTAGCTTCAAATTCTCTAGCTGATCTAGAGCTCTTTCCGAAGAATCACTTGGTCTAAATGTTTGTGAAAATGCCGCCTTTAGAGCCTCCCAGGTAGTGAAATGGCCATCTGTATATTGACTATACCATTTATCTGCAAGACCCTCCAATGTGGATGGAAAAAGTGCCAACATTGCATCTTCTCTATTCTGCAAACCTCGTCCACGGCATAAAGAGATGAATCTCCTCACATGATCATCAGCATCCTCATAAGCATGTCCCTTGAAGGTAGGGAATTTGATATTTAATCTGGAGAGCAAATGAGAGAGATCCTCCATTTGTACTGGTGTTTCTTCGGACGTATCTGAGGAGAAGTCTAGAGTTCTCCTATACCCTTCTTTGGACAATGGTGTCGCACCCAAATCAATAGACAAATTTAGGGAAGGCAGAGGGGAGGTAGACTCACTAGCCGTGGTTATTGTTAACTTGTTAAGGCTCCTTCGAACACGAAGAGATTCCTTATCTGCTCGTGTATGGGTCATGTACCTATTCGCAATTGTAATAGGGCAAAACACCTCTCACAGAAATGCAAAGGTCCCACCGGGCGTGCCAAACTGTAGAGGAGGTACTGGGGTATCCGCTTTTAACAAAAGTAGAGAATGAAAATTAAACACGTCCAGTACATCACCTACTCAAGGGGGGTTCTCTTTAGGGAAGTATACCCTTTAACATTTCTGTAAGCAGGTAGATAACATGGATTGCACAGAGTGGTAAATTCTTCAGAAAATGTGAACAATAAATGACCAAGGAAGACCGTACACTTCTTGATTCAAATCAGGGAATTACAATGTTGGACACAGTGATGCCTAAGGTACAACTTTAGGACTAACAAGCCACAAGCTTAGGGCTAACAAACCACCTTAAAAGTAAATACTCCAATGCAACAGTTTCTTCCTATCAGCATAAGGACCACTGATATGCAGACTAACTCAGAACAATACAAATGGTAAGATCTTCTCAAGAGAATAGAACACAATCAACCACACTGACTCACGGAAAAGAAGAAGAATCCAAGCTACTCTTTTACACTATAGTGCTCATAGCCCTTCACTGAGAAGCCTACCCTCTGTATACACACTACAGAGTAGCTCCTACAATAGGCTTGAAACCACCAAGTGCAAGAGAGGACTTCTGCACGTATGCTCGAACCTCTATATCTCTAAAATTATACACTTGTACATGTACTCCAGTGTACCCAAATGAGCACAAATCCATTGCTTTTATAGGTCTCAATAGGCCAAGAGAGCCTTGCCGAATCTTCACGTCCACTGATCACACGCCAGTTGATCACCCAAAATTGGAGGGGTAGGTCAAATATTCCCTTGATTTGAATTAGATCCACAAAAATAGATAGTCGCCGTGAATGGTTGGTGGCAACTCCATTTTTAACAATTACCTTTCACCCTATTACTTTGCAATTTGAAGCCCTTCAATTATGTAATTCAAGAAATTGGGATGACAGGTGGGGTAGCCTCAATTCTAGTAAGCTCTTGTACTCCAAAGAAAAGACTTGTTCTGTAAGGCTAGCACGATCCACATTTTCACCGTCATGTCCCCGGATCCATTGCAAATTCTTGAGTCATCCATGCTTAAACTAGTGATGGGTCCTTCAAATCCAGACATTGCCAATCTCAAACCTGTGAGGAACACCAGGAAGGGCCTTCCAAACTTCTGATGTTTGTGTCAGTAGCTCCCACTACAAGCATCTTCATGTCTAGTGTTATTGATCGCAATGTAATTCCCAGAGGCCGAGACCCGGCCACGGGTAGGCTTGTGGGTACTGAGGGGGTGGAGGTGTGTGTGGGTGTGTGCCTGTGTATGTGTGGATGAGTGGGTGTGGGTGTATATGTGTGAAAGTGTGTGTGTGTGTGTATTTGTGTGTATGTGAGTGTGAAGGGGTGTGCGTGAGTGTATGCATGTGTTTGTATATGTGTGAGTGTGTGTGTCTGTGTGTCAGTGCATGTATGTGGTTGTGTATATGTGGGAGTGGGTGCGTGAGGGGGGAGGGAGGGCCACGGGGAGGTGAGAGGGGGTTTTGAGGGATGAGGCGGGGTGGGGCGGAGGCCATGGCGGAGGGGGGGTGGAGGAGAGAGGGGAGGAGGCATGCGGAAGGGGGGGGGGGGGTGGAGGAGAGGGGAGGGCGGAGGGGAGTGCGGAGGGCGGAGGTGAGGGGAGGGCGGAGGTGAGGGGAGGGCGGAGGGCGGAGGTGAGGGGAGGGCGGAGGGCGGAGGTGAGGGGAGGGCGGAGGGCGGAGGCGAGGGGAGGGCGGAGGTGAGGCGAGTGCGGAGGGTGGAGGTGAGGGGAGTGCGGAGGGCGGAGGTGAGGGGAGGGCGGAGGCGGGGTGAGGGGCGGGGGGTGGAGGAGGAGTGAGGGGAGGGCGGAGGGCGGAGGTGAGGGGAGGGCGGAGGTGAGGTGAGGGCGGAGGGCGGAGGTGAGGGGAGTGCGGAGGGCGGAGGTGAGTGCGGAGGGCGGAGGTGAGGGGAGGGCGGAGGTGAGGGGAGGGCGGAGGGCGGAGGTGAGGGGAGGGCGGAGGGCGGAGGTGAGAGGAGGGCGGAGGGCGGAGGCGAGGGGAGGGCGGAGGTGAGGGGAGTGCGGAGGGTGGAGGTGAGGGGAGTGCGGAGGGCGGAGGTGAGGGGAGGGCGGAGGGCGGAGGCGGGGTGAGGGGCGGGGGGCGGAGGAGGAGTGAGGGGAGGGCGGAGGGCGGAGGTGAGGGGAGGGCGCAGGTGAGGGGAGCGCGGAGGGCGGAGGTGAGGGGAGTGCGGAGGGCGGAGGTGAGGGGAGTGCGGAGGGCGGAGGTGAGGGGAGGGCGGAGGGCGGAGGTGAGGGGAAGGCGGAGGGCGGAGGTGAAGTGAGGGGCGGGGGGCGGAGGCGGAGTGAGGGGCGGGGAGCGGAGGAGAGAGAAAGAGGGGGGATGAGAGAGAGAGAGAGAGTGGGCACGCGGGGGCGGGGGAGGAGAGAGAAAAGAGAGAGAGAGAGAGAGAGAGAGAGAGAGAGAGAGAGAGAGAGAGAGAGAGAGAGAGAGAGAGAGAGAGAGAGAGAGAGAGAGAGAGAGAGAGAGAGAGAGAGAGAGAGAGAGAGAGAGAGAGAGAGAGAGAGAGAGAGAGAGAGAGAGAGAGAGAGAGAGAGAGAGAAAGGCAGGGACGGAGAGAGAGAGAGAGAGAGAGAGAGAGAGAGAGAGAGAGAGAGAGAGAGAGAGAGAGAGAGAGAGAGAGAGAGAGAGAGAGAGAGAGAGAGAGAGAGAGAGAGAGAGAGAGAGAGAGAGAGAGAGAGAGAGAGAGAGAGAGAGAGAGAGAGAGAGAGAGAGAGAGAGAGAGAGAAAAAGGGAGAAGGGGGGGTCACAGGCGGAGAGAGAGAGAACGAAAAAGGGAGAGAGGGAGAGGGATCCGAGAGAGGGGAAAAGAGAGAGAGGTGGAAAGAGAAGGAAAGAGAGCGGAGTGAGGGGGGCGGAGGGCGGAGTGGAGAGGGCGGAGGGCGGAGGGCGGAGTGAGGAGGGCGGAGAGAGATGTGAGATGAGAGAGAGAAAGGGATAACAAATTAACTGAGAGTGTTCCCGACCTCTACACATGAAATTCGAAGAGATTTAGCCTTGGAAGGTAATTCTCTGACAAGAAATTCAATATGGGAAACCTTTGCAGAGGATCAAGCCATGCAACTTGTGCAAAGCCATGGAAACAAAGAAATTTCTTTATTTGTATATCACGATTACCTGACTGGGCAAAGAAGGTTTTTAGCTACCACTTACAAAGAGTTTTGGTCTAGAATATGATGAGTCATGGACTATAGGACATGATTCAACAACTGAAGAAAAGTTCCCAAGGCATTTGATCATTCGAATACTAAACATTGGTTTTAAAGGTAAATTCCATGTAACATCCTTTCAGTGCACTACCGACATGGAGGAGATCAAGAAGATTAAAGCATAAGAAAGGAACGTGGTGAGTGACATTTCAAGGACGAACCATTGAAGAGAGCGTAGCAAATTTGGAATAAGGAGGTTGATATTAGAGTGGCATCAGAGTATAATTCCTAAAGTGTACAAACTCCAAAGGATGGCAGATATTGAAGCATACAAACAAATGCAAGTGTTGCGTGTGTCATTTGACTAGAGATTGAAAGACACTGAAGTTTAGCGCAATTCGGATAATCGATCTCTTTCATCTCTGATAGTGAAACTAGCTTTGATATTTCACGCTATTCAGCAGAGATCATGGTAGATAAGGCTGCAGATAATTTATCTTGGGTAATCCGTATCTCAAAGTTTATGAATGATGAACACTACGATCCGCAGTTTGTTTTATGAATTGTTCTAAATCATATTATGTCAGAAAGAATACATTAGATCTGAGCTGCGAAGATGATCATGCATTCGAGTTTTGACTCTTCAACAATCAACATCGAGGGATATCTCCAATCCATCCTCAAAAGTCAACTTTTGATCTATGAGAACTATGACCGCTGCCACCTTCATTCATCTGATGAATTTAATTGCTTCTGAATGTACGATAAAAACAAAAAGGATGGATGGAGCTCAAAGCTAACAATAAGGAAGAAAAACCTAAGGCGCCGATTCCGAGTACGCAGATGAGCTGAGAGAGGGAAAAAAAGGAACCTCAACACGTATTCTTGAGAAAAACGATGCTTACATCTATGGCGGACGCATTTTCTACTATCAAAATCTTCAGGATGCTATCAGGAACATCTGAGGGCACGCGTTTGAAGCTGAACTTTGATCTCTGTACATGGTAATGACCGACAACGACCCAACCTCCAAGGCTGATGGAGGTAATCCTCTGATCTGATAACTGGCATTGAAAATATAGCTTATAACGGACGACGTACGGTGCTTTTTTCAGGTTTCATTATGGATCCGTCGAATTCTGGACATTGCGCTGACTGCGCTTGATTAATTGCTCACACTTTCAATGCTCTGAGATTGATTAACAATATGCGGTCTGATAATTCTAGCATCTGGCATGCGTTTACCCAAAGGAATCTGACGACCTATTCTTTTGTCTCCTTGAAGGTTTTCAATGATGCTACACTGTTTCACTGCACGCTGACTCCTGCGAATTCACCCACATCTATGATCTGAAACTCATCTGATCATAGAAGACCGTCTATGTTAACATCTCTCTACTTTGTTTAGCGCGATTGTGATAATTGATGTCTTCCAGCTCTGATAGTGAATGCAGCTTTGATATTTCGCGCTATGATTATCATAGCATTCACGAGAGCACTGCTTTTTTCATAAGCTAGATCATATGCTAATGATTCAATATACATCATTTTTTTTATAGCAAAAGCTCTCTGCATCATTAGCTTATTCTATCCCGCAGTAAGAGTATTATGACTGTAGTTCTCTCTGTACTGACACATCAAACATATCCTTCTAACGTTGATAATCACTGAAACAATTCTCTACGACCCAACACTATAAGTACTGATTGACGATATGAGTCTGTACAAAGTTGTGTTGCGATTTGTTCAACGCCTTGATATATTGAGCGTCAGAGTGCATATTTTCTTGTGCAAATGTACATTGAACTCCTTTCTCACTTCATTTCACTATTATTGACCTACTACAAGCTATCGGAATTAGCAAAATGAAATTAAATCACTTTATGTGCTTCCTTAAATGGCAAATGTTTACAGTGATGCCTTTTGAAACACTGGAGTAAGTGAGAGAGGTTGAATAGGTTCATGTTTTGATATGCATTGCCACTTTTTTTTTAAGAATATGACTGTGCCGAACACTTGATTTGTGAATTACTTAATTTCCATGGAGTTTAATTGACTCCTTTGGGTATCCACAAGCTGTAACCGAATCTAAGTCGAAAAGTGATTGATGGAATAAATTATGAAGTTTATGGACAGGTCTATGCACTTGTCGAGCCCGGTTGAAACGAAGGGTGCAAAGTATTTTTTCTCTTAAGGTTCAAAGGATGAATTTAAAATCTTAAGGTGTAAAAGTAAAGACTTAAAAGGAAAGGTGAAGGTATGGAAGGCCCGTACGCAAAGGTGGAAATAGGGCCGCCCAATCAAAATTTTATTTTAAAGTCACTCTTGTTCTAAAGTCACTACAGGACAAAGTAGTGAGTCGTTGAGGACCAGTTAAAAAGACAATCTTGGGACATTGAAAGGGCACCAAGATTGTATTATAGTTAGAGTGCGCGAACCGGCGGACTCCACAAAAGGGAGAAAAAAGGCTATTATTGGACACTGGAAGCAAGAGGAAGAAAGAGAGAAGTGAAGAGTCACTGGGTGTGTCGACTGTAGAAGGTGAAGATTGCAAGAAGTGAGGCTAAGGGAGGTGCAGAGAGTGCGAAGCAAGGGACGAATCCCAAAAGTCTCTCTCCGCGATCAGGCCCAAAAGAGATTAGTCCCTCAGCTCGTGGAAGCTTAGTGCAAGGTGTGCACAAGGAGAAGCTGGAAGCAAGTGAAGGACTGGTGCAGAAGAGACCGGCTGCTGGGAGATTCTGAGATAATTAATCTTTTATGATTGAGCATTCACTGCAATTGCGCCCCGAGTATTAACTTGGATTGAATGAAATAGTATAATCCTTCTATTGTAATCAAAAACTCAAGGTTCGAAGGTTCAAAGGTGTTTCTGTAGAAGCTTGTCTGAGTTATTTCGTCTCTTGTTCTTCTTCTTTTTCTCCTACAAACCCTCAAACTCCTTCACGTCCAAGAAAACCCCCAACAAATTTGGCACACCCGGTGGGACTTACAAGGAGATTTGAGCCTAGGAGAAGATCTATTCCAGTGCCAAGAGTAATACTCCAGTTGAGGTAAGCACGTATATCAAGTGTCTCACTTCAGGTGAACTATGAACAACTCATGACAGCGACCCGGTCACAAACCTTGAGGGTCAAGTGCAAGCAGACAAGAAGAAAGGCGAACAGAAGATCATCGAGTCCACTTTCATCGACTTCATCGGTAGGAAGCATGGTAGGATAGGTGGACCTAGAAACTTTACTCTCCAGATTAAACATAAAATTTCCCTCTTTCAGAGGTTTAGCCCATGAGGATCCAGATGAGCACATTCGAAGATTTCTTGCACTATGCAAGACTAGAGGTCTAATGGGTAGGGAAGATGCCTTCTTGATACTCTTCCCTGCCACTTTGGAAGGTCTGGCAGACAAGTGGTTTAGCCAGTTTACTGAAAACCACTTTACCTCTTGGGATTTGATGAAAGAGGCCTTCAAAAATCAGTTTCAGCACGGAAACACGGCAGAGATCATTATCGAAGAGTTAGAAAACTTGAGATTGGGTCCAGGAGAAAAGTTCCCAGAGTTTGTGACCAGGGCCAAAGCACTAATGGCTAAACTACCAGATCCACCACACGATTTCTTTGTCAAGAAATGGTTAGCCAAACCCCTACCTGTGGTCACCCAATGCAAAATAAAAGAGTTAGTGCTACCTACTGCCTCTGTCGAGGAGTTCATCAATATGGCCACACGCTTGGAACAGATAAGGCACTAGTATGGTGCAACTTCCTCCCAACCATCATATGGTACAGAACTGGAGGACCCAGTCATCCAGTTAAGAAGGGAGCTGGAGGGCTGGAAAAGGAATAAGCCCTACACAGAGGAGGAGACGGCTGTAGCTCAGCTGCGAAAAGAGATTGAAGCCCTCAAGCTCCAAAAGGAAGAGGAGGCCCAAGCAGAAGAACTAGCTCAGCTGAGACAAGAATTGCAAGGACTCAAAGCAGGCGGCATTAAGAACGGACTCTGGTGCTCCATGTGCAGCAAGCAAGGGCACATAGTAAGTGAATGTCCTCTGCTAAATGTGACTTGTCAATTATGCAGGAAGATTGGGCATGAGGCCCATGATTGCCAAGTAAGGGGAATGCCGACAACGACATACTGGACACAAGGAGGACTCTTGCCACCAGCAAATGTAATGGCAGCAGCAGCAAACCAAGGTAACAACTCCAATCTAGGTGCACTCTCCCAGAAAATGCACCTCCTTCCAGGAACTGTCCAGAGGCCAGGGATCACTATACAAACTGTTGTCCTAAGAATCAAGCCTCTACTTCCGGACCCCATCTCCAATTGATCTCTGTATTCAAGGAGGAAACATTACCTCATGTGAATGAACCCTCACCATCTACTAGAGTAGTACAATTAGAAGAACTCGAATCTTTTGCAGTAGAGACAAGAAGCAAGGGAACGGCAAAAGTGGTAGAAAATCAAGAATCGATAATTAAGGAATTGAACAAAGACAGAGTTGCATTTGAAGACAAAGCCACCACAAATGCAGATACAAACCAAAAGGAATGTCTCATAGGCACCAGTGATACCATTGGGCATGCCTTCAACAGGGCTCAAGAAGAGTTTGGCAAAGCTAATGAAGCTCACTCTCTTAAAGAGTCAGAGGCTTCAAAACTACTCAAGTCAATAAAGAAGGAGGTTAAAATTTTTGAATTAATAAAGATGGATGGGAAATTCAGGTCAGAATTATTGCAGATAATTGATGAGGCTTCTACTACAAGCTTAGTGGCCAAGACTGCTATTTTACATAAAGGGATAATTATGGGGGAAGCACCCCTTACGGATTATAAAAGTCCTCGGCTTACAATATCAATCAAGGGTCATGAATTTCAAGGTGTTATTGTAGATGGTGGTTCTGGCATTAACTTGATGCCTGAACATACCATGAAAAAGATTGGACTCCACCCTTCAAGACCGGCAAATTTCACGGTTACGTTGGCAGATCAGAGCAAAGTAAGGCCCTTGGGGGTGATCCCAAAAGTTCCACTTGAAGTACAAGGTAATCTATTCATTCTGGATTTTGTGGTTTTAAGATTGCCCCAGGTTGAAGGAGGATTTCCTCTCTTAATTGGAAGACCTTGGCATCATTGAAGAAGTGGCTGGGCATGCATTATATAGTTTTATGGATGGATTCAGTGGCTATAATCAAATATCAATACATCCAGAGGATCGTGAAAAGACTGCTTTTATCACACCTTGGGGAACATATGTGTATGTAAAAATGCCATTTGGGCTCAAAAATGCTCTAGCCACCTTTAACAGAACGGTCAATCTCATTTTTGGTCCCCTATTGCTGGAATCACTTAGAATCATCATGGATGACTTCTCTTTGTTTCCAGGATCTCACAAGGAAACTCATCTAGATTGTTTGGACCACCACTTGAGGCAGCTGCAGAATATTTTCCAAAGATGCAGAGAGACTAAGTTAAAGCTCAATCCAAATAAATGTCATTTCCTCATGACAGAAGGAACCCTTTTAGGACATGTGGTGTCGGCTAAAGGTATGGCCCCAGATCCTGACAAAATCATGTCTATATTAAAGTTACCTAAACCTAAATCTCCTAAAGAGATCCAGAGTTTCCTGGGGCATACCGGTTATCATAGAAGGTTTATAAAAATGTATGGAGAGATAGCTAGACCTCTGACTAGACTTACAGGTAAGGAAGTACCTTTCAAATGGGAAGAAGAGGAGGAAAAGGCATATCAGACATTACGATCAAGGTTGGTGTGTGCTCCTATCTTGGTCACACATGAGTGGTCAAAAATCTTTCATATACATGTCGATGCCAGTGCATATGCAGTAGGGGCAGTTTTGACCCAACCAAGTGAAGAATTTAAAGTGGACAGGCCAATTCAATATGCAAGTAGAATCTTGACCAAGGCTGAGAGGAATTACAGTACTACTGAAAGGGAAGCCCTAGCAATGGTCTTTGCTGTCCAAAAATTCCGTCATTACTTACTGGGGGTAAAATTTATTATTATATCAGATCACGAACCACTAAAATACCTACTCAACAAACCCCAGGCCACCGGTAGAATATGGAGGTGGTTATTGTTGTTCCAAGAATTTGATTTTTCTGTAGTCCATAAACCAGGGAAAGACAATGTTATGGCGGATCACCTATCCAGAATAAATATGATGAATCAATCTAGTGGAATCAATGACGACTTTCCAGATGCTCATCTGTTTGCTGTAAAAGCTCAAGGTTGGTATTACCACATTAAAAATTTCAATAAAACTAGATTGTATCTAGAAAAGGCTAGTGTTGTACAAAAGAAGAGCCTGCTAATCAAGAGTAGACCATATACCTTCATCGAGGATAAATTGTACAAACAGGGCAAAGATGACCGGTTCAGGAAGTGTTTGGAAGAAGAAGAAGTGAGGGAAGTCCTTCACTCTGCACATGAAGGTACAGGTGGTGGGCACCTCCCAGGACATATTATGAGTCAGAGGATACTGGATGCGGTTCTATGGTGGCCTACACTATTTAGGGATGCAGATAAGTGGGGAAAGGTATGTGATATTTTCCAGAGGTGTGGACCTAAGCCAACAAAGCAGAGACATAACCCCTTGGTTATTTCCACCTCCTGGCAACCATTTGAGAAGTGGGGGCTAGATTTTGTAGGGCCCATCTACCCTCCCGCTTCTCCAAAAAGAGAAAAATATCTCTTGATAGCTACAAATTATGCGACAAAGTGGGCTGAAGCTATTGCCTCCTCCGATTGCACTGCCCAAACTGTTGTTGATTTCATTTATAGTAACATCATTTGCAGGTTTGGTTGTCCACTTGAAATTTGTATTGATCAAGGTACACATTTTGTCAATAAGGTCCTGCAAGAAATCTTTAACAGGTATAGAAATCTTCATAGGACCTCTTGCGCTTACTACCAACGAGCAAATGGACAGGCTGAGTCGACAAATAAGGTTTTAATTGCAATGTTAAGAAAGGAGTGTATGTTGCAACCCACTTCATGGGGCATTGCGTGCCTAGGTACACTTTGGGCATACAGGTTAGCCTACAAAGAGGCCACTGGATATTCCCCATTCCAACTGGTTTATGGCATATTACCTATCGAGCCCTTTGAATTTTTACATGGATCGTCGAAGATAGCATTCATGCAGGGAAAGAAGGATTGTGATGTCTCTCAAAGGCTAGGAGCACTTCATAAAGTGGAGGAGATTCGTCTACTAGCGACCAAACAATTGATAGAGACTCAGATGAAGCGGAAGGAGGCACATGATCGACATCTATGGAAAAACAACATTGAAGCAGGCATGTTAGTTCTTCTCCATAAACCTAACCCTCATACGACTGCAAAAGGGAAATGGATCCCTCATCCTTTTCGCGTGTTGAAGATATTGCATTGGGGTGCTGTGCAATTGGAAACCCTCGCTGGCGACACCATACCTTTTGTAAACATTTCCAGACTCAAGGCTTATTATCAAGTATCATAACCATTGCATTTTCATTTATTTTGTTTCCTAATTGTTTTGGATTATTTTAATAAGTAGTAATAATCAGCAATGCTCTTGCATTTTTAAGCATTTTTAAGCGCAAGTCTTCTTCCTTTGTGCTATTTCATCAATAAAAATCAAAAAAAAAAAATTCATCGTTAAATAAAATTGGGTGTCAATTTTTTGGTACGGCTCTGAGTTTAGCTCAATAACTTTCATTAATGCCCATTTCTTTGTTCTCTCTTGAATGGCTAAGATTAAGAGTTGCATATCCTCTCTTTTGAGCCACATTTTATGGTGAACCATTCTTGATTAGGAGGTGCTCCTTCATTCCTCATTGCTATATAATATGCCTCCTCTTCATTCTTGCTCCCTCAGCATCAATACTGTTATCATCTTGGCACTCTGGCTATGATGGTGAAGCTATGATGGTGAATCTCGAGTGCATGCGTCCGACGTGATCCTCCATCCTTCCCCGCACCCCTCTCTCCAACCCCCGCTCGCCACCTCACCCCCTCCCGCAGCGCCCACCCCTCTCCATTTCCCCCGCCCACCACCCCTTCCTACCTCCCTATCCAACCCCCCCGCTCGCCGCCTCACCCCCTACCGCAGCGCCCCCCATCTCTCCACTTTCCCGCCCACCACCCCTTCCTACCCCCCTCTCCAACCCCCGCCTCACCTCCTACCGCAGCGCCCCCCCCTCTCTCCAAGTCCCCCGCCCACCACCCCTCTCTCCGACCCCGCCCACCACCCCTATCCAACACCCCCGACACCTCACCCCCGATCTCAGCGCCCTCCCCCCTCTCTCCGAGTCCCCCGCCCACCACCCCTCTCTCCGACCCCGCCCACCACCCCTATCCAACACCCCCGCCACCTCACCCCCGACCGCAGCACCCCCCCTCTCTCCACCTCCCCCGCCTACCAACCCTCTCTCCGACCCCGCCCACCACCCCTATCCAACACCCCCGACACCTCACCCCGACCGCAGCGCCCCCCTCCCTCTCTCCAAGTCCCCCGCCCACCACCCCTCTCTCCGACCCCGCCCACCACCCCTATCCAACACCCCCGACACCTCACCCCCGACCGCAACGCCGCCCCCCTCTCTCCAAGTCCCCTGCCCACCACCCCTCTCTCCGACCCCGCCCACCACCCCTATCCAACAACCCCGACACCTCACCCCCGACCGCAGCGCCCCCCCTCTCTCCGAGTCCCCCGCCCACCACCCCTCTCTCCGACCCTCCCACCACCCCTATCCAACACCCCCGACACCTCACCCAGACCGCAGCGCCCCCCCCTCTCTCCAAGTCCCCCGCCCACCACCCCTATCCAACACCCCCGACACCTCACCCCCGACTGCATGGCCCCCCCTCTCTCCAAGTCCACCGCCCACCACCCCTCTCTCCGACCCCGCCCACCACCCCTATCCAACACCCCCGACACCTCACCCCGACCGCAGCGCCCCCCCCCTCTCTCCAACTCCCCCGCCCACCAACCCTCTCTCCGACCGCGCCCACCACCCCTATCCAACACCCCCGACACCTCACCCCGACCGCAGTGCCCCCCCTTCTCTCTCCAAGGCCCCCGCCCACCACCCCTCTCTCCGACCCCACCCACCACCCCTATCCAACACCCCCGACACCTCACCCCCGATCGCGGCGCCCCCCCCCCTCTCTCCAAGTCCCCCGCCCACCATCCCTCTCTCCGGCCCCGCCCACCACCCCTATCCAACAACCCCGACACCTCACCCCCGACCGCAGCGCCCCCCCTCTCTCCGAGTCCCCCGCCCACCACCCCTCTCTCCGACCCCGCCCACCACCCCTATCCAACACCCCCGACACCTCACCCCCGACCGGAGCGCCCCCCCCTCTCTCCAAGTCCCCCGCCCACCACCCCTCTCTCCGACCCCCGCCCACCGCAGCGCCCCCCCCCTCTCTCCAAGTCCCCCGCCCACCACCCCTCTCTTCGACCCCGCCCACCACCCCTATCCAACACCCCCGACACCTCACCCCGACCGCAGCGCCCCCCCCCTCTCTCCAAGATCCCCGCCCACCACCCCTCTCTCCGACCCTGCCCACCACCCCTATCCAACACTGCCGACACCTCACCCCGACCGCAGTGCCCCCCCTCTCTCCAAGTTCCCCGCCCACCACCCCTCTCTCCGACCCGCCCACCACCCCTATCCACCACCCCCGACACCTCACCCCCGACCGCAGCGCCCCCCCCTCCCTCTCTCCGAGTCCCCCACCCACCAACCCTCTCTCCGACCCCGCCCACCACCCCTATCCCACACCCCCGACACCTCACCCCGACCGCAGCGCCCCCCCCCCCCCTCTCTCCGAGTCCCCCGCCCACCACCCCTCTCTCCGACCCCGCCCACCCCCCTATCCAACACCCCCGCCACCTCACCCCGGACCGCAGCACCCCCCCTCTCTCCAACTCCCCTACCCACCAACCCTCTCTCCGACCCCGCCCACCACCCCTATCCAACACCCCCGACACCTCACCCCGACCGTAGCGCCCCCCCCCTCTCTCCAAGTCCCCCGCCCACCACCCCTCTCTGTGACCCCGCCCACCACCCCTATCCAACACCCCCGACACCTCACCCCCGACCGCAGCGCCCCCCCCCCCCCTCTCTCCAAGTCCCCCGCCCACCACCCCTCTCTCCGACCCCGCCCACCACCCCTATCCAACACCCTCGACACCTCACCCAGACTGCAGTGCCCCCCCCACCACCCCTCTCTCCAAGTTCGCCGCCCACCACCCCTCTCTCCGACCCCGCCCACCACCCCTATCCAACACCCCCGACACCTCACCCCCGACCGCAGCGCCCCCCCCTCTCTCCGAGTCCCCCACCCACCAACCCTCTCTCCGACCCCGCCCACCACCCCTATCCCACACCCCCGACACCTCACCCCGACTGCAGCGCCCCCCCCCCTCTCTCCGAGTCCCCTGCCCACCACCCTTCTCTCCGACCCTGCCCACGACCCCTATCCAACACCCCCGACACCTCACCCCCGACCGTAGCGCCCCCCCCCTCTCTCCGAGTCCCCTGCCCACGATCCCTCTCTCCGACCCCGCCCACCACCCCTATCCAACACCCCCGCTCGACGCCTCAACCCCGACCGCAGCGCCCCCCCCCCCCTCTCTCCAATTCCCCCGCCCACCACCCCTCTCTCCGATCCCCGCAGCGACCACCCCTCTCCATTTCCCCACCACCACCCCTTCATACCCCCCTATCCACAACCCCGTCGCTCTCCACCGATTACCCTGCCAGCACCCCCTCCCTCCATCACCTCCCACCCCTCCACTTACCCCCACATATCTCCTCCGCCTCCCCCTCCATTTGGACCCGCTCACCACCCTCCCCCTCTGGTTACTTCCGCACCTCCAATTCCTTCCGCGGCTTTCCCCACTTTTCCCAACGAGCAATCCTCGCTTCCATCACATCATCTTTCCCCAACCTCTCCCCCCACAACTCCCCTCCACCTCCAAGACCTTCCAGAAGAGACTTGCATCCAATCGATTGGGGGCCTTGCCAGCCATCCAGGACATCAGATTTCTACTGCTCAGCTTCTTCTCCTCATTTCCATCATGGCCTACCCCTCCGCTCCGGGTGCTAATTCAGAACCCACGCCGCCCGCACTGCCTACAAACCATTCCAATCAACATACTCCGCCGTCCGAGTTTCCTCCCAACCATCACAATCAATCCTCTCCCACATCCGCGCTTCCCTCCGGCCATCCAAATCAACCTACTCCCTCGGCAGAAAACTCTGTTCCCGCTAACCCCCCGCAAGATGCATCGCACTCGGCTCCTCCTCCTGCCCTTCTTGCTATTCCTATTTATTCCATACACTCTGATTCCACCGACCTTTATTCCCCACCTCCCATCCCTCACCCTCCTTCTCCTTCCCCATCTATGTCTCATTCCTCCCACCCATCTTCGCCAACCGGGGATTATATGCGCCTGTTTCTTCCACCTGACTTAAACCTGCAAATCCGTATACATTCATCCCTTCCCACCATTGCCCTTCGTCAAATGTTTTCCATTGAAGATCTTCAGCAGGCGGGCCTGTGGGGCTTGGCCAACGTTTTCTTCAATAATCCATCCAATTTTACCCAGGTTTATGAAGCTATCCGCCTTTTCCCTCATTATCGAACAGGCACTCTCTCCATCCCAGCCATTGCCAACAGTATTGGGTCCTCCCTCTTACATTTTAGTGCTTCCCCCTTCCTATACTGTGGATTGTCAGCATCGGCTACCATTGCCTTTTGTACCGATCACTTTCAAAGTAATGCTAGGTTTTCACTCCGCATGACCACCATTCTCAATGCGTTCATTTTTTTCTTTTTACTGCGTAGTCCCACATCTTCGCTCCCCTGGTCAGATATTCGTATTGCCGATCCGCTTTTCTGCTTTCTCCATAGCCGTCCTTACCCTTACGCAACCCTCATTTATAGTTCCTTCACTTTGCGCTCCCTTGGACTCCGCCAGGCTATCTCTAGGGGCTCTCATGCATTTTCCATCTATTCTGCGCCCTTCTTAGCTTGGATCTATCAAATTCCTACCCACAATGTTGCTTTTCTCCCTACCAACCCTGGGTTACCTTCCATTGCTCAATCTCCCTCCCCCCCTCTAATCTCAATTGACTCAGCTTCCGCATCGACACCAGCATCCGCACCACCTCATATTCCCTCCTTCCCTCCCCAATCTTCTTCACCTATCCCACCAGCCTCTACCACTTCTCCGTCCATGCCTACCCCTCCCCTTATCCCTAGACCTCCCCTCTTTTCAGCTTTCAAGCCACTCATTCAAACGCAACTCAACCCTCAAAACCCCACCTGTATGCCCCCACTTCCTCCGGATTCCACCTCACCCCCTATCATTAATGTTCCTGTCAGTCAACCACTTCCCTCCCACAATCCTTCCCCTCCCAATCCATCTTCCACTACCACCCTTCCTCCTCATCCGCCGGTAATTCCTCCTTCCACTCTCCCTCCTGATCCATCGGCCACTCCTCCTCCGCACTTTGACCTCCCATCAACCCCTTCCTTTTTGCAATTACTACAGGACGCGAGTGTCGCTGCTCTCGGCAATGCTCAGGCCTCCCAGATTTCCTTAGATTCGGTATCGGCAGCCGCTTCGGTTCATCAACAGTATATCTCAACAATAGAAAACATCAATCGCATGGCCAATTCTCAATGGTACTCGCTCAACGAAATGGCTCGATTTCTCAAAGAAGAGAGAGATCATTATCGCGATATGGCCGACTCTGCGTTGAAAGCCTTAGAAGATCTTCAGAATCGCTCTAACTTAGGGCTTTGTACTAATGCTGCATGCAGACGTATCCGACGGGAAAGGGATCATTTTAGGCAATGCCTTAGTTCGCTAGAGCATATGATTGAACACGCTTCTCCTCCTTTGCCCCCCTCTCCACCAACAACATCGGCTGAGAATCTCAATCAATCTGCACAATAATTTGCCATCCACAGTCTAAATAAATTGCTCATCCCCTTCATAATAATTGCTCTTAGATTCCATTATCGCTTTGTCCATACTTTCTCCTCCCTCTGATTTCTCAATAATTCCTGTAGGGTGCCTTATACCTTTTCTTACTTAAATAATATACACACCCTTTAAAATCTTTTCTTGCCTCAGCTTCGTTGTGCTCATGTCTGTGTAGTTTTTCTGTTTTGTATTGCTGTTGTCTTTTCTGTTTTGTATTGCTGTTGTCTCTCCGGGACGGAGAGATCTTTAGCTGGTGGGCATCTGTCGAGCCCGGTTGAAACTAAGGGTGCAAAGTATTCTTTCTCTTAAGGTTCAAAGGATGAATTTAAAATCTTAAGGTGCAAAAGTAAAGACTTAAAAGGAAAGGTGAAGGTATGGAAGGCCCGTACGCAAAGGTGGAAATAGGGCCGCCCAATCAAAATTTTATTTTAAAGTCACTCTTGTTCTAAAGTAACTACAGGACAAAGTAGTGAGTCGTTGAGGACCAGTTAAAAAGACAATCTTGGGACATTGAAAGGGCACCAAGATTGTATTACAGTTAGAGTGCGCGAACCGGCGGACTCCACAAAAGGGAGAAAAAAGGCTATTATTGGACACTGGAAGCAAGAGGAAGAAAGAGAGAAGTGAAGAGTCACTGGGTGTGTCGACTGCAGAAGGTGAAGATTGCAAGAAGTGAGGCTAAGGGAGGTGCAGAGAGTGCGAAGCAAGGGACGAATCCCAAAAGTCTCTCTCTGCGATCAGGCCCAAAAGAGATTAGTCCCTCAGCTCGTGGAAGCTTAGTGCAAGGTGTGCACAAGCAGAAGCTGGAAGCAAGTGAAGGACTGGTGTAGAAGAGGCCGGCTGCTGGGAGATTCTGAGATAATTAATCTTTTATGATTGAGCATTCACTGCAATTCCGCCCCGAGTATTAACTTGGATTGAATGAAATAGTATAATCCTTCTATTGTAATCAAAAACTCAAGGTTCAAAGGTTCAAAGGTTCAAAGGTGTTTCTGCAGAAGCTTGTCTGAGTTATTTCGTCTCTTGTTCTTCTTCTTTTTCTCCTACAAACCCTCAAACTCCTTCACGTCCAAGAAAACCCCCGACAACACTATCGCAAAAATGTGGTGAATTGCTTATGAATATAGAAAGCTTTAATCATAGCTTTAGTTTATGAAACTTAAGTTTTTGATGAGAATGAACAAGGATAATAAACTTCCATCTCGTTTTTAACCATTGAGATTGCATTAGTCCAAATATGGATAAAGCTAAAATTATGATGATTAACAATGACGTGTGACGAATGCTAAAATTTTTGTTTCTCAAACACAAAACAATAGTTTATGAAAAGATTTCTACCATTCAACTACTTATCCATTTTCTTCCTAACATTCACGATTTCAATTTTTTTACTCCTCTCCTTCGTTTTTACTCTACCGAGAAGATGTGTACTCGACTAACTACCTAAAATTTATAGACCAGAAATCCTAACTTTTTTCTTCAAAGCACCACGAAAATATGTCGAATGGGGGCTTCCTCACAGAAATGGGCCTCTAACTAAATCCCCAAATATCGTATTGGATTACGGTATTCCTTTCTCTCTCTCGCTCGCTCTCTCTCTCTTTCACGAAATCACCTAGTGTAGTCCACTTGGCTTTAAGATCCTTCACGCTTTAAACACACCTGAAGCGTAAGACCATGCATCTTTGAGTGAAAGAATTTCTATAGTAAATGAAATACAAGAAAAAATAAATAAAAAACATACCTTTAATAGAATGTTCTTGTCAACTTTGTGAATATGCGGCTACATGTTTAAATAAAATCGTAAAATAATTCAATATAAAAGAAATGAATGTAAAAGCTGATTAGATTCTCCAAAGAGTTGCAATCTTTCATCAAGGTTATTTTTTTATATTCTTCCATCTAATGTTATTGAATCTCTACTTTGACAAAATGCATCTCTCTAAGGTTAGTTTGCACCTACAAGAAGACATCCTCCCGTCGAGCCAAATGCTCAAAATCCCCTCATGTTGTGAGGGGATATATATTTTTTTTGTTTTTATATACCAAATGTTGAACACCACAAAATTTTTAAAATGAACTGGAAATTCTTTGTTTAATGGGCCCATTTTATTTTCCTTTATTTGCATTCAACTACTCCACAAACATGTTCTAAAACGCTTTCTATTTAAAAAAAAAAAGTGGAATGCACAAAAACACAGAGGGATCTTCTTTCAAAAAGAATTAGATGCATATATTTCTTTTAAAGAAACAAAGTCAGCACAACTACATTTAAAATAAAATAGTATTTTCCTTTTCCAAACACATACACATTTCTAGTCAAGTGAATCAATATGAAAGAATATATCTTAGTAGGCTTCATCCAAAGATGACAATCCTTCGGTATTGCATTCATACAAATTGAACTGAAAACATGAAAAAAATCCACCTTGAACCATTCCATGAGAAAAGGAGGTGAGTCACATGGGGTATTTTCAACAAGAAGGTATGCATACCTTTGGGTTTATCCACTTTACACTCAAGAAGAGAAGAGAGTGGAATATTTTCTATAGGTGTAATGAGCAAAATCCACTTTATCAGATAAAAAAGATGAACCCATAATGGGATATGGATTAACGAAAACAACAATCAATGAATGAAACACAGCATCTATTAAAGTGAAATAACCTTCCTTATGAAAGAGGAAAGATGTTCATTATTGATGAAGCATTAGGAGTAGTATGGAAGTAGAAATGGCTATCCTACACCTTCACATCATGGCTTCCTCCCTTCTGTGTGCTTCATTATCATAACTTGCTATCCGTATAACAAGATCTACAGCCTCATTTGCAGTATCATTTTACTGATTATAACAAGATCTCTTTGACTACTAACTCGCAGAGGTGAGTGTCCAGAGTCAATCGCAGAGGTCTGTATCCATCGCCGACCTGAGCGTCCATCACGAAGGTCAACGTCCAACAGAGTGCGTCTTAGCTGTGGAGGTTTTAGTTGCCTATCCATCACACTCTCAGAAACATCGATTCCGGAAACTTTGTGTGTAACGAAGTGGAGCTTCAACATCTTCTTCAGATACAAAGTGTGTGTCTAAGGTACTCCAGTGAATCCATCATGCTCTTTCAAGGGGACTAAACCGCTCAACGCTGCTCACTCGATGCAAGGGCGGACGATGACAGCCACGTTGATGTAACATCATCTTGATCGTTGGCGAATTGAAGGCAACATAGCTACACAGAACATAAACTTCAGCAAATCTCATGCACAGAGACATGAGGGAGTTGCGAATTTGCGATAGACACGGGTGCTTTCCTCGGCGATAGAGGCTTGTGGGATAGACGCGGGTGCCACAGACTCGAGCATCCGACATCTAGCGCATCATTTAGTCTATCGCAAGCTTGGAAGCTCGTTTATCGCGGGTGAGGGGGTTTGTCTATCGCGGGCTTGCAGCCGCATCTATCGCGGGTTTCTGTCCCTCATGGGACACATGGCAGCTATCGCAATCGAGGGAGGCGTCTATCGCAAGCTGTTCTTTCTTCTTTTCACAGCGCTTTGGAGTTGTTTTCACTTCTCCGTGTTCAGAGAACTGGTTTTCGAGTATCTCGGTTTTATCCGCTCAACGTTTGTAGTAGAAGTTGAAAAGCTTTAGAACGTGTGATGCTGTGGCTTTGTTTCGCAATAGACTCAGATTCTGTGCTACACTATAGACTAAGAGTATAAGAGAGTCATAGTTAAAATTAAAACTATTGAAAAGAAAAGGAATAAGCTAGAGTTTGTGCGTGTGTGCCCCCCTCACCTCTCCTTGGATCGTTTTAATTAATTAAAAAAGAAGCAGTTCTGATTTTTGCGTATTCAGTTCTTTAGTGCGAAAAGGAAAAAAGCAAATTTTAAAGTAAAAATCACATTGTAGAAGTTAGTGGCTTTTCAATGTAAAAGGCATCTCAAAACTTTGTTTTAACGCTGCTCGTGTGAGGCTTTCTATCTATCTTTTCAATGTAAAAGTCATCCTCATAACTTTGAAACTCTCATTTAACTCTGCTCATGTGCTTATCAATGAAATCAAAGAAAGGTTTTGAAAGCAATTCGGGGCCGGAGGTGATCCTTTGTGACTCTGTGCATCTTCGACGGTTCTTCATAGTCAAGTGACGCCTGACTTGTCCATGCTTTGGATGCGGTGGGACTTTTCCTTCATGCCTCTAACTTTTCTCTCAAGGGGGTAGCCATTAGTCTAAAGGTTCTGTTTGGTCCTTGGTCTTCCTGGAGATATCTCTATTTCGGGCAAGTCAGGGTCCTTATCATGGCTCTGGCAACCTCCTCCCTTGTGAGAAGTAAGATGGTCGTGCCCTTGGGGGAGATCGGTAACCTGGCCCCTTTGTTGTACGACGGTGTTGAGCCTCCCTAGGTCTCCCTTACTAGATCTAGAATTTTGTCCCTAGGCCGTAGCCCCTACTCGAAACCGTGCACAAGTGGATTTGCAATGAATGGTTCCCCCATGGGTAAATTTTTTGTAAGTGTCAGTTCCGACTGGGTAGTCACATGTTGCTAGTCTTTGAGAATGAAGATATGGCGTTTCGAGCCCTTAGTGTAGGAACTTTGCAACTCAGGTGGGTGATCTTGTGCCTATTCAAATGGTCACTGGAGTTTACTCCCGACAAATTGAAATCTCTCTGATACCCTCTCTTCGTTGAGCTCCCTAACCTGCCGTACTTCTTGTACAACTTCATGTGGAACATTATGTCCCTATCTGAAAGTTGTTAGCTTCATGCAAAAAGTTGGTAGTCTCATTTATGAAGGTGCAAGACACTCGTTCAACGTTCGATGGTACCCTCAAATCTGTGTCGAGGCTGACCTTGGAAAGTCGCTTCCATCAATTACAGAAACCTTCCCAACGGGTGCTTTTGTTGTGGCCAACAAGGTCATAGGATTAAAGAATACCCATTGAGAGAACAAAGGAAGCAAAATCAAGAAGACCCTAGAAACGCTCAGGACAACAAAGGGCTATTGAATTGCCTGACAAACGAAGAGGAAGTTAAGGACCCCTTAATCGAGAAGCTAATGCAAACAAGTTCATAGAAGTTAGAAGAAGAAGGAAAAGAAGCCCTAGGATGACTCCTCAGTGAAACAGCATGCCAGTTACCCCCTCCATGAACTTGTATTGCAATCACAAAAAGGAGATCAATGATTTTGACTACCCAGGTAGGAGCCAACGACCTCTAGAAACGGCTCAGACATGTCTCCTCGACCCATGTTTGGGTTGCAATGTTGCACCACGGGGTGTCCAGTCGAAAAGCTTGAGAACTCCATTGAAGATGAATGCCATCGATGGATTGATGTTTCCTTTGGTGCTCCCTTTTGTTTCACTTTAGTTTCTATGTATGCCCCTAATGGGGAGTTAGAGAGAAGGAACACTTACGCCTCCTTGGACTCGCTCCCCCACAAGATGCTTATTTATGGTGACTTCAACATGGTTGAGGACCCTATGGACATATGGAACAGCAAGGGCAGGGTCATGGATAGTCCGGAGATAGAAATGTGGGGCAAAACCAAACTGCACTTGAATTTGCTCCAATTCAAAGATTTGAATGCCTTTTCGGGGTCAAAATCTCCAAGTGGGCAAGGACCTGAGGAAAGCCAAACTGGATAGATGCTACATTTCTCAGAGCTTTACTCATCAATGGGGCCACCCCTCCCTCTCATAGTGCACTAACCTCACCATCTCTGATCACTACCCGATCGTTATTGCTTTCCAACCTTTCACCAAAATCCCTAAGGCTTCTTGGTTCCATGCCTATGCGAACTCCTTCTCTCTCCCCTCCATTAATCAAGGAATTGTTGATGTCTACAAGGAGGTGTTCGCCTTTGGCTCTCCCCAGCCAAGTGTTGGAGACGTGCTATCGATAAGCCAACATAGATCATGATTAGATCTAGGAAGATACTCGAGACTATGTAGCAGGCTCGTGGAGAAAGCTCTATATCATAGACTCTAGAGACTCTAGGAGGAAATGAACAAAGGAAAAGCTCAATCACAAAAAGGTCTATGAAAAATCTGAGCGCAGCTAAGGTACGAGGAAGAAATACAAAGAAAACATTTGAAAATTTTCTTCAAGGAGTGGTGCGCTAGCAAAGCTGACAAACCCACCAAAGAGATGTGTTGCATCCTTAAAAGGAAAAGAAAAACAAATCGATGCCCCCTATTGCTATACTCAAATGGCAATTTATGCAATACGGAAAAAGATAATTTCGGGATCATTGAAGGGCACTTCACTAGACTCTTGGGGACTCCCACCATAGATGGGACTCCACAGCAGCCATATCTTGAGTTTCCCCCATAGAATACCACTCAACCTTCGTTCCCTGCTTGATGCACCAGTCTGAGAAGCACAAAACATTGAAGTCATTGATGCCCTCCCTTGTGGTAAAAGCCCAGGCCCAGACGGCCTAACTAATGAGTTCTTTAAATCCTTCAAGTTGGTGGTCGCCAGCCCTCTTCGTCTGGTTTTGCAAGAGGCACTCGAGTTCGGCGTGCTTCCGACTTGTCTCAACAATGGCATTATCAAGTTAATACACAAAAAAGGGGAAAAGAACATAATCGAGAATTGGCTTCCTATTACGATGCTCCAAATGGGATATAAGATCATTACCAAATTCATGGCGAAGAAAATTTCGAGCCATTTGAGAGCGTGGTTAAGCGAGGACCAAAAAGGTTTCATCAAAGGCATGTCAATTCTAGAAACCAATATAAATATATCTCGAAAGGTCTCGACTTTGCAAATGAGTCAAGACAGATGTGGTCCTCCTCAAGATCAACTTTGATAAAGCCTAGGATAGGCTAGAATGGGACTATATTCTGCAGTTTCTTAAAGATCTTGGATGTAGACAAAAATTCACCAAGATGATCGCGACCCTTTTGGGAAACGCGTGGACTCAAATTAATGTTAATGGAAAACTTTCGAAGGTGATCAAACTTAGAAGATCAATTAGACAAGGGTGCCCATTGGCTCCCCTTCTCTTTGCCATTGCCACGGAAAGCCTTACCATGCTGGTGGAGCAACACGTAGAAGCTGGTAATATCGAAGGCCTCCGTTTGTGTCATGACCACAACTAGATCACCATGAGACTTTTTGCCGATGATATGAACATGTTTGTCCACAATGATAGTACCAGCCTCGAGACGTTCTAGAGGTGTGTGGATACTTTTTGTGAAGCCTCTGGATCTATAATCAACCACTCTAAGCTTGCCCTGAGAGCTATTGTTGCTTATGAATAGTGAAAACTTTAATCATAGCTTTAGTTTATGAAACTTAAGTTTTTTATGAGAGTGAATAAGGATAATAAACTTCCATCTCGTTTCTAACCATTGAGATTGCATTCCTTCTAAGATGGATAAAGCTAAAAGTATGATGATTAACAACGATGTGTAACGAATGCTGAAATTCTTGTTTCACAAACACAAAACAATAATTTATGAAAAGATTTCTACCTTTAAATTACTTATCCATTTTCGTGAGTGGTGTAAATCTTCTTTGATTCTTCATGGTACCTGAGTTCGCTCCAAGCACCCAGTGTGCACCATTGGATTTGGCGGTTGGCTTGATCCCCCAACCAGGTGTCTAAAACTTCTGATACCTTCTGAACCCGACGTGAAAAATCGATAGTGCAATGTAGGTACGTATGACGTGAAGAGTTTTCAGGTATTTATATTTATATTTCCTTAGTTGCACATATGCATAGGAACATAAAATCAAAATTCAAAATTCTTCTTTCAAATGAAATCAACAACATGTGTATATAAGATGTGCCTTGTGATACGGTTTTGAGTCTTCAATGGATAGAGCTTTCATAATGGACCCATACCTCATAGAACAAAGAGGATGTCAATTTGCATAAAGGCGGCATAAAATGAGGATGTCAATTTGCATTTAAATGGGTAAGTGGTAAAAGTGAAAGTGTAGAAAAGGTCTGTTGCCGCCAACCATCCATGACGATTGCCTATTTTTGAGGATCCAGTTCAAGATTGGTGGCATATTTGATCTACTCCTCCAATTTTGGGAAATCAACCGGCGCATGATCAGTGGACGTGAGGAATCTGCAAGGCCTTCTCGCAAGGCCCTCTTGGCCTATTGGAGCCTATAAAAGCAATGGACTTGTGTTCATTTGGGATACATTCATAAATACACATTTACATACGTACGGACAGAGGTCCTCTCTTTGCACTTGTGGCTTCAAGCCTACTATAGGAGATCCTCTCTTTGCACTTGTGGTGAGGATACAGAGTGTGGGCTTCCTAGTGGAGGGCTAATAGCACTATAGTGTGAAGAGAGTGGTCTGGCCTTGTCCTTCCGTGTGAGTTAGTGGTCTTTTTATGCTCTTTTCCTTAGAGCAATTCTTCAAACTTTGTATTGATCAGGGCTAATCTGCTTCTAGCTGTGTTCATTGTATGGATTGGATGAATCTCTTGTAACGAATGTGTTTAGTTTTGGAGTGGCATCCTAGCCCAAAGCATCAATTTTAGAGCATTTCTCTTGCTACCCTAGAGCATCAACTTTAGAGCATTTCTCTTGCCTATGTTTTAATCATCCGTTCGAACTAAGGAGTGATTGGTCTTCCATTATTGTGATTTTGTCATTCATACTATCTTGAGTATTCACAACTCTGCGCAATCATTGATATCTGCCTGCTAACAGAAGTGTTAAAGGGTATATTTCCCTAAGGAGAACCTCCCTTGGGTAGGTGAAGTACTGGAGTGCTTCTTGCATGCTCTTGTTAAAAGTAGATACCCCAGTACCTCCTCTACACATATGCATATGCATTATGTATGCATATGTGTGTGTGTATGCATTATGTATGTGTATGTAAGCATGTGCATTATGTATGCATGTAAGTATGTATGTATGCATCTGCATGTAAATATGTATGTATGCATATGCATATGCATTATGTATGCATGTATGTGTATGTGTCTGTATGTCTATCTATGTGTGTGTATGCATATATGTGTGCGAATGTGTGTGTATATGTCTCTGTATGTGTGTATGCATGTGTATGTGTGTGTATGCATCATTATGTGTGTATGTGTGTGTATATGTGTGTGTATGTGTGTGTGTGTCTATGTATATGTGTGTGTATCTATGAGTATGTATGTGTTTATGTGTGTGTATGTGTCTATGTGTGTATGTGTCTATGTGTGTGTATCTAT
>CM035435.1:16141259-16178759 GCA_020310875.1 Ceratopteris richardii | reverse complement strand
TCCTATGTGCCATAGGATGCTCCTCAACCATACCACTTCACATGCTGCAATGCATGCAGCTTTGTACTAAGCTTCAATAGAAGATAATTCTATAGTTGGTTGCTTCTTAGTAACCCAAGAGAAAATCCCTGGTCTTAAAGAAAACCAATATCAAGAAACTGATTTTCTGGTATCCATATCTCCTACACAATCTGAGTCATAGTATCGGACCAGAGATTTCATAAAGAATACCATAATCAATGGTTCCTTTCACATACATGAGTATCCGCATGCTTGCCTTCCAATCACTTTGGCAAGGCTTATTAGAGAACCTGCTTACTACTCCAACAACATAAGAGATGTCTAGTCTACTATTGCACAAGTAGAGGAGACTTCCAACTAATTTCTTGTATCTTCCGATATCCATTGGAGGTGAAGTATCTTCAATAGATAATTTTGTGTTGACCTCCATGAACATTTCCATGCATGTATTTTTACAAGGAGTATTCTTATTTCTGTTGAGTGATGGAACATGTGACTCGCCATCCATGTTTATTTTTATTTTATCAACTGAGGATCCTATTATGAATTAGGGAATGTGTAGAGCAAGGAATTCTTGGGATGTAAATTTATTAAAGTATTAATGTTTTATGGTGTTTTTGATATAGAAGCTAAAGGTTTATGAGGGTCGCTCAAGACCATGATTTCTATTATTAAAAGCAAAGGCTCTCCACAAAAGAGACCAACTTTTAATTTTTCAATGGCGCTCTCATGTGAGTACTATTTCAACATAATAAAAAAGATCCTATAAATACGTGCACTCCATAGATTGTCGAAGCAGAGTGGATGGAGGGAGATATCACCCAATACTGCATTTTTTCTCCTCCTGGCACATCTATTTTTATGTTTGTTTTCAACATTCATAACCTCTGTGTGCACATGATTTACGATCTTGATAACAGAATTGAGAATATTCAAAGCTTGTGGCATGTATCATTAATTTTCGATATTCAAATCCACCATAATTTAGGGCTCTCTCTTCCACATTGAAGATTATTTGATGAAGAGTTGTTGGTTATGGCAATAGGACTAGAGATTGAAAGAGACTGAAGTGTAGAGCAATTCGGATAATCGATCTCTTTCATCTCTGATAGTGAAAGAAGCTTTGATATTTCACGCTATTGATCAGAGATCATGGTAGAGAAGGCTACAGATAATTTATCTTGGGCAATCCGCACATCAAAGTTTATGAGTGAAGAACACTCCGATCCGCAGTTTGTTTTATGAATTGTTCTAAATCATATTATGTCAGAAAGAATACATTAGATCTGAGCTTCTGAATGTAGGATAAAAAGAAAAAGGATGGATGGAGCTCAAAGCAAACAATAAGGAGGAAAAAGCTAAGGCGCCGATTCCGAGTACGCAGATGAGCTGAGAGAGGGAAAAAAACGAACCTCAACACGTATTCTTGAGAAAAACGATGCTTACATCTATGGCGGACGCATTTTCTACTAGCAAAAGCTTCAGGCTGCTATCAGGAACATCTGAGCACACGCGTTTGAAGCTGAACTCTGATCTCTGTACATGGTAATGATTGACAACGACTCAACCTCCAAGGCTGATGGAGGTAATCCTCTGATCTGATAACTGGCATTGAGAATATAGCTTATAACGGACGACGTACGGTGCTACCCCGACTATGTTGAAGATGTTTTCTTTGGTGCTTTTTTTTAAGTTTCATTATGGATCCGTCGAATTCTGGACATCGCGCTGACTGCGCTTGATTAATTACTCACACTTTCAATGCTCTGAGATAGATTTACAATATGCGCTCTGATAATTTTCGCATCTGGCATGCGTTTACCCAAAGGAATCTGACGACCTATTTTTTTGTCTCCTTGAAGATTTTCAATGATGCTCCACTGTTTCCGGATAATCCAAAGCTCTACCCTGCACGTTGACTCCTGCGAATTCACCCACATCTATGATTTGAAACTCATCTGATCATATCATATAAGACCGTCTATGTAAAAATCCCTCTACTTTGTTTAGCGCAATTGTGATAATTGATGTCTTCCAGCTCTGATAGTGAATGCAGCTTTGATATTTCGCGCTGTGATTATCATAGCATTCACGAGAGCACTGCTTTTTTCATAAGCTAGATCATATGTTAATGATGCAATATATATCATTTTTTTTTTTACAAAAGCTCTGTGCATCATTAGCGTATTCTATCGCGCAGTAAGTATTATGACTGTAATTCTCTCTGTACTAACACATCAAACATATCCTTATGACGTTGATAACCACTGAAACAATTCTCTTAGATCCAACACTATGAGTACTGATTGACGATATGAGTCTGTACAAAGTTGTGTTGCGATTTGTTCAACGCCTGGATATATTGAGCGTCAGAGTGCATATTTTCTTGTGCAAATGTATACTCAACTCCTTTCTCACTTCATTTCACTATTAAATCACTTCATGAAATTACTAAAATGAAATTAAATCACTTCATATGCTTGCATAGATGGCAAATGTTTACAGTGATGCCTTTTGGAACACTGGAGTAAGTGAGAGAGGTTAAATAGGTTCATGTTTTGACATGCATTGCCATTTCTTTTAAGAATATGAATGTGACGAACACCTGATTTGTGAATTACTTAATTTCCATGGAGTTTAATTGACTCCTTTGGGTATCCACAAGCACTAACCGAATCTAAGTCGAATAGTGATGCATGGAATAAATTATGAAGTTTATGGACATGTCTATGCACTATAGCAAATATGTGGTGAATTGCTTATGAATAGTGAAAGCTTTAATCATAGCTTTAGTTTATGAAACTTAAGTTTTTGATGAGAATGAATAAGGATAATAAACTTCCATCTCGTTTTTAACCATTGAGATTGCATTAGTCCAAAGCTGGATGAAGCTAAAAGTATGATGATTAACAATCATGTGTGACGAATGCTAAAATTCTTGTTTCTCAAACACAAAACAATAGTTTATGGATTTCTACCATTCAACTACTTGTCCATTTTCTGGAGTGGTGTTCATCATCTTTGACTCTTCATCGTAGCTGAGTTTGCTCTAAGCAACCGGCGTGCGCCGTTGGATTTGGCGGTTACCTTGATCCACCAATCGAGCATCTGAAACTTCTTGACACCTTTGAACCCAACATGCAAAATCCGTAGTGAAACTCAGCTATATAGGACGTGAAGAATTTCCAAGTATTTATAAGTATATTTCCCTGGTTGCACATATAAATAGGAACATCAAATCGAATTTCAAAATTCTTCTTTCACATGAAATCCAGAACATGTTTGTCCACAATGATAGTACGAGCGTGGAGACGTTCTAGGGGTGTCTGGATAATTTTTGTAAAGCCTCTGGATCCATAATCAATCACTCTAAGATTGCCCTGCGAGCTATTGTCAGGTCCTAGCCTGACGCTCTCATTGATCATGGCTATCAAACCATTCGGCTGGGTCAAAGTTTTCGGCTTCTAGGGATTCCCTTCGGGTTTGGTATCTCTATGGAGCAGCGATGGAACTAGGTGCTAGCCAGACTTGACAACAAGCTTAACTATTGGAGAGGTATGCAAATCAATCTCAGTGGTCATACTATGGTTATCAACAGGTTTCTCATATCATCCACCATTTACTTTCTTTCTTGTTGGATACCGAAAGAGCAAGATTTTTCCAAAGTGGATAGTATATGTAGAAACTTCCTTTAGACGGGCGACCACAATAGGAGGGCGGGGGGGCTCCTAAAATCAAGTGGTCCATCAGCACTAGCCAAAGAGATAGTGGGGGCCTTGGCATTCTAGACATTGGGTGCATGGCTAACAAACTTGTAGCAAAATGGATGAGTAAGGCTTCGAGCAATGGGGAGGCCTCATGGGCCAAGTTAATCTTCAGAAACAAGAATGAGTTGGCTCTCATGGGATTCCGAAATTGGAAGAATCTTGATATCTTGACCCTATTTTTTTCCCCCATCCCCATCTTCCCGAAAGGCTAAAATCTTGTGTGCTCCCAATGGAAGAGTTGGACTAAAGTCAAAAGCTATATAAGAATAAGTGAAGATTGGAAATCAGCGGCCGGTATCAGACAAAAGTCTATCTAGTTTCTTATTTATGGCATTTCGGGCGTGGAATCTTGGAACATTCAAAACGCCAAGAAGCTATGCAACAAAGGCTTCAAAAAATGGAAACATCTCTGGAAACAAGACACCAACCACTGGATCAACTTTGAGGATATTGACCGTAGCATCAACATTTTGTATCAAGAATGTAACACTTTATAAAGCTGATGTAGTCTGTCCTCTTATGGCAAATTCGTCATCGTGGAATCTGGACCAACCTTAAGGCTAGCAAAGTTTATGGGATACCTCCGTGGTGCAAATGGTGCTACCGGTCTATCGAAAATGTTTCTTAAATCTTCTTTACGTGTCCCAATTCCTACAGGCTCTGGCAGATTGTCGGAAAGAAAATTATTGTTCACAAACATACAAGTTGGAAGCAAGCTCTACTCGGAGAAGTGATTGGCTGCCCCGTGAGTGTGTGGAACGCCATCAGAGGGGAACTCCTATAGAAACTTTGGCCGGAAAGATGTGCTTTTAACTTTGGGGACTCTCCCAAAGAGTGTCTTTGTAATGCCATCTAAACTCTGTAAAAGCTACCCCTTGTTTGTGGGATTCGGGGAGTCCCATGGGCACTAGTCCCCTTCTCTTGTTCTTTTCTTTAATTAATTCAAGTGCAAGAGAGTAGGCTAAAGCCGAACTTCGTTTATTTAAAAGAAAAAAGATCTCTTTGACTATAACAAGTACCTCCCATTTTTCGAGTCAGATTCTATCTTCTCCCCTTTATTCAAAAGACGTAAGCATACATTTTCTCAAAGCGAATAATTTATAGCGACCATTATTTGTTTCTTAACAATCCTTCTCAAAATATTTTTCTTTTATTTTATTTTAGAGAGACATCTTCTATGCAGGACCTTTTTAGTAGGGTCTCGCTTGTCCATTCTTTGTTTTCTTTTATCGTTTTCTGTTTTTATTTCCATGTTTCCTTCGTTTCAAATGTTCACTTATTTGAGGGGACCAAAATATCTACATTGGGTAACTGAAATTCAATAACCTAATATAACACCCATCTTCAAACGTACAAATGATACATAAGAAAAGCACACATGTGCGTCCATAGCCTCTTAATGAAGAAAAGTAAGGAACGGCTGGTTGATATATACATTATTGATTGTATACATGGCATCTATGTTTCTTGTTGTGATACTTACACTTCCGTTTCAGCGATTTGGTCTTTCTCTACAACCTCAATACCTACACTCTATTTTGACTCAAAGCGTTTTGACGTGTACAAGCGTATCGGACTCAAGATGGAAGCTGATTCGTTGCCTTCAATGCTGGATTAAAAAAACAGTGACTTCATTCTCACTATTTTATGGAAATGTATAGTGACTTCATTCTCACTATTTTATGGAAATGTATACTTTGATGTGACTTGTCACTAGTTGTAGAAGTTGTCTCACGCTCTTAAACGCGTAAGTCTTATAACTCTTCTTCATCTGAATTGATAACTATTTTTTTTTCCAAAAGGAAGTGTGCTCTTGGCCTACTCAAAAGGAAGTTTGCTCTTGGCCTACTCTACCTGACTTTAATTAAAAAAAGAAGAACAAGTTACAAGTGATCAGAACTATAGCCCTTTGGACAGCCCCCTCCAATCTCTCAAAGGAGGGGCCGAACTTGCGGATCTAAATAATATTACAAATGAGGTTAACAACCCTCTCGTCCCCCTCATGTTGAGCTCACTTGGGTGTAAGCTTGTTGTTCCCGATGAGAAACACTTTAGGATGCCTAAAGGGTGGGGACCTCTTACAGTTGGAGATTCTTTACCTAAGGAGGAAGAAAGGCCTCTCGATCGACCACTCTTTAGGAGGGTGTCCAAAATTGTAGGCACACTGCTCCCTCCAAATCTTCTGAAGGGTTTCTCTTCTTATAGCATTCCCTAGTGTCACTGAGAAGCCGATCACTTTGGCTAGAATGGTTTGGTTCTAGGTGATTTGTTCCTATAGTCTCAAAATATTCCCAAGGATCCACCACAGAAGTAGAGACTTGGGGCACACAAACAAGATGTGACCCAGATCTTTAATGCTATGGTGGCATCACTTGCACCACAGTGGGGCGCAACAAGTTTTGCTAGCCTTTAGATTGGTCCACATACCCTGGTGGAGAATTTTCCACATAAGAACCAAATTTTTTATCTCGATAAGGGGATGCCAGATAGACATGAACTTCTAGATGCCAACACAATCTTCTTTAAGTTAGGCACCACTTCCTTTTAAGCATGATATGATAGTCCATTGTTCTAGAGATTTCCATCTCTACTCTTGATGAAGCTGAACCCAATTCAGAGGGTGCAATACAAGATGAGCTACATATTTGGAAGTGTCATAGTTTATGGATCTCCAGTTGGCGAATGTTTTAGACGATAGCCACATGTTTTGGAATTGTTGCATGAAATTCGAAGAGATTTAGCTTTGGAAGGTTATTCTCTGACACGAAATTTAGTATGGGCATCCTCTGCAAAGCAGGATCAAGCCATGCAACTTGTGCAAAGCCATGGATGCAAAAAAATTGCTTTATTTGTATATCAAGATTACCTGACTAGGCAAACAAGGTTTTTAGCTACCACTTACAAAGTGTTTTGGTCCAGAATATGATGAGCCATAGACTGTAGAACGTGATTCAACAACTGCAGAAAAGTTCTCAAGGCATTTGATCATTCGAGTACACAACATTGCTTTTAAAGATAATTTCCATGTAAGATACTTTGAGTGCACTGCCGACATGGAGGAGATGAAGAAGATCAAAGCATAAGAAAGAAACGTGGTGAGTTGCATTTCAAGGAAGGAACATTGAAGAGAGCGTAGAAAATTTGGAAAAAGGAGGTTGATATTAAAGTGGCATCAGATTTTAATTCCTGAAGTGCACAAACTCAAAAGTATGGCAGATATACAAGACGCTTTGGGCATATATATATATTTTTTGTTCCCATCGATGTCTTTGCTTCTGCATATATTAAAGTATACAAACAAATGCAATTCTTCTGTGTGTTCTTTGATGAAGAGCAGTTGATTATGGCAATAAGACCGGAGATTGAAAGAGCCTGAAGTTTGGCGCAATTCTGATAATCGATCTCTTTCCGCTCTCAGAGTGAAAGTAGCTTTGATATTTCACTCCGATCCGCAGTTTGTTTTATGAATTGTTCTAAATCATAGTATGTAAGAAAGAATAAATTAGATCTGAGCTGCGAAGATGATCATGCATTCGACTTTTGACTCTTCAACAATCAACATCGACGGATATCTCCAATCCATCCTCAAAAGTCCACTTTTGATCTATGAGAACTATGGCCGCTGCCACCTTCATTCATCTGATGAATTTAATTGCTTCTGAATATAAGATTAAAAAAAAAGGGACGGATGGAGCTCAAAGCTAACAATAAGGAGGAAAAAGCTAAGGCGCCGATTCCGAGTACGCAGATGAGCTGAGAGAGGGAAAAAGAGGAACCTCAACACGTATTCTTGAGGAAAACGATGCTAACATCCATGGCGGACGAATTTTCTACTATCAAAAGCTTCAGCCAGCTATCAGGAACATCTGAGCACACGCGTTTGAAGCTCGTCTTTAATCTCTGTACATGGTAATAACTGACAACGACTCAACCTCCAAGGCTCATGGAGGTAATCCTCTGATCTGATAACTGGCATGGAAAGTATAGTTTATAACGGATGACGTACGGTGCTACCCCGACTATATTGAAGATGTTTTGTTTGGTTTTCTTTTTAAGTTTCGCTATGGATGCGTCGAATTCTGGACATCGCGCTGACTGCGCTTGATTAATTAATCACACTTTCAATGCTCTGAGATTGATTTACAATATGCGCTCTGATGATTCTCTGACAATCTATTCTCTTTTCTCCTCGAAGATTTTCAATAATGCTCCAGTGTTTCCGTAACCTTTACCCTGCACGCTGGGTACTGTGAATTCACCCACATCTATGGTTTGAAACTCATCTGATCATATAAGACCATCCCTGTTACAATCCGGCCTCTACTCTGTTTAGTTTCACTTCTGATAATCGATCTCTTCCAGCTCTGATAGTGAAAGCAGCTTTGATATTTTGCGCTATGATTATCATAGCATTCACGAGAGCACTGATTTTTTCATGAGCTAAATCATATGTTGATGATGCAATATACATCATTTTTTTTTAACAAAAGCTCTCTGCATCATTAGCTTATTCTATCGCTTGGTAAGAGTATTATGACTGTAATGCTCTCTGTACTAACACATCAAACATATCTTTCTAACGTTGATAATCACTGAAACAATTCTCTAAGACCGAACACTATGAGTACTGGTTGACGATATGAGTCTGTACAAAGTTGTGTTGCGATTTGTTCAACGACTTGATATATTGAGCGTCAAAGTGCATATTTTCTTGTGCAAATGTACATTCAACTCCTTTCTCACTTCATTTCATTATTATTGACCTACTACAAGCTATCCGAATTAGCAAAATGAAATTAAATCACTTTATGTGCTTGCTTAAATGGCAAAGGTTTACAGTGATGCCTTTTGAAACACTGGATTAAGTGAGCGACGTTAAATAGGTTCATGTTTTGATATGCATTGCCATTTTTTTAAGAATATGAATATGCGGAACACTTGATCTGTGAATTACTTAATTTCCATGGAGTTTAAATGACTCCTTTGGGTATCCACAAGCTCTAACCGAATCTAAGTCGAATAGTGATGGATGGAATACATTATGAAATTTATGGACATGTCTATAGATTATCGCAAAAATGTGGTGAATTGCTTATGAATAGTAAAAGCTTTAACCATAGCTTTAGTTTACCAAACTTAAGTTTTTGATGAGAATGAATAAGGATATTAAACTTCCATCTCGTTTCTAACCATTGATATTGCATTAGTTTAAAGATGGATAAAGCTAAAAGTATGATGATTAACAATGATGTGTGACGAATGCTAAAATTCTTGTTTCTCATACACGAAACAAAAGTTTAGAAAAGATTTCTACCATTCAACTACTTATCCATTTTCTTGAGTGGTGTACATCGTCTTTGAGTCTTCATCGTACTTGAGTTCGCTCCAAGCACCCGGGGTGTGCCATTGGATTTGGCGGTTAGCTTGATCCACCAATCGAGCATTCGAAACTTCTCGACACCTTTTGATTCGGACATGCAAAATCGGTAGTGCAACTCTGTTATATAGGACGTGAAGAATTTCCCAATATTTATAACTGTATTTCCTTGGTTGCACATATGCATTGCAACATCGAATCAAATTTCAGAATTTTTCTTTTAGATGAAATAAAGAACATGTGTGTATAAGATCGACCTTGTGATATGGTTTTGAGTCTTCAATGGATAAAGCTTTCATAATGGACCCATACCTTATAGAAGAAAGGTCTACAAATTAATAGATGACCTGAAAATATATAATAAAGAGTTTTGTGGTAAAGATGTCACTAGCTATCTCAAGGAGTATGAAAATTTAGCTTATCAATATGGCATCCCTAGGGATAATTTCGTTTCATGTTTTAAGAATATATCCAATGGAGATACACGAGATAGAATATGCCTTCCATTGGGTTCATCACATATCGCTTGAGCACTCCTTTTTCATGAGCTAGATCATATGTTAATGATGCAATACACATCATTTAATTTTATTTTTTTTACGCAAATCTCTCTACATCATTAGCTTATTCTATCGCATAGTAAGAGTATTATAATTGTAATTCTCGCTGTACTAACACATCAAACATATCCTTTTAACGTTGATAATCATTGAAACTATTCTCTGAGACTCAATACTATGAGTACTAATTGACGATGTGCATTTGTATAAATTTGTGTTGCGATTTGTTCAATGCCTTGTTATATTGAGTTTTAGAGTGCAAATGTCCATTCTACTCCTTTCTCACTTCATTTCACTATTATTGACCTACTACAAGTTATCGGATTTAGCAGAATGAAATTAAATCACTTTATGTGCTTGCTTCAATCGAAAAGGTTTACTGTGATGCCTTTTGAAACACTAGATTAAATGAGAGAGGTTAAATAGGTTCATGTTTTGATATGCAATACCATTTTTTTAAGAAAATGAATGTGCGGAACACTTGATTTGTGAATTGCTAAATTTCAATGGAGCTTAATTGACTTATTTGGTATCCACAAGCTCTAACCGAATCTAAGTCTAAAAGTGATGGATGGAATAAATTATGAAGTTTATGGATATGTCTATGCACTATTGCAAAAATATCATGAATGATGTTGCTTATGAATAGTGAAAACTTTAATCATAGCTTTAGTTTATGAAACTTAAGTTTTTTATGAGAGTGAATAAGGATAATAAACTTCCATCTCGTTTCTAACCATTGAGATTGCATTCCTTCTAAGATGGATAAAGCTAAAAGTATGATGATTAACAACGATGTGTAACGAATGCTGAAATTCTTGTTTCACAAACACAAAACAATAATTTTTGAAAAGATTTCTACCTTTAAATTACTTATCCATTTTCGTGAGTGGTGTACATCTTCTTTGATTCTTCATGGTACCTGAGTTCGCTCCAAGCACCCGGTGTGCACCATTGGATTTGGCGGTTGGCTTGATCCCCCAACCAGGTGTCTAAAACTTCTGATACCTCCTGAACCCGACGTGAAAAATCGATAGTGCAATGCAGGTACGTATGACGTGAAGAGTTTTGAGGTATTTATATTTATATTTCCTTAGCTGCACATATGCATAGGAACATAAAATCAAAATTCAAAATTCTTCTTTCAAATGAAATCAACAACATGTGTATATAAGATGTGCCTTGTGATACGGTTTTGAGTCTTCAATGGATAGAGCTTTCATAATGGACCCATACCTCATAGAAGAAAGAGTCTGAAGATTAATAAATGACTTGAAAAATAGCAAATAAAGGGATTTGTGGTAAGGATGTCACTAGTTATCTCAAGGAGTATGAAAATTTATTTTATCAATATGGCATACCTAGGGATAATTGGGTGTTATCCTTAAGGTGTATATCCAATGGAGATACAGGAGATAGAATATGCCTTCGATTGGGCTCATCACATATCATTTGGGATGTTTTTAAGAACTTGTTGCTATAAGAATTCTTCTTGGAGGATTCAATTAAAAGCAATCGTGTTATGTTTCAAACTTGGATAAATACCTCTAGAACTTAATTGAGAGTTTTCAAGACTTTGAAGAACAGTTTAACGACTTATGTGAGCAACAATAAACCTATTCTGAGCGGTATAAGTTATGGAATTTTTAACTACCCTTGAGTACTCGATTCGCAAAGATTTAGAGCCTCTTGAAGAAAAACATAATACCTCAAACCGCTTGACCAATGAATGGAAAATTGTGCAAAAGGAAGTTCACCGACTTGCTCTTAGATATGAACATCAACAACTCAAATACTCTCCTCTAATTAAAACCAATGAATTTGATTGTACTAATCAAAAGAAAAATGCTTCAATATATGCATAGGCAAAGAGATCCATGGGAACCAAAAAATGATATATACCCAAAGTGTCTTGTGTATCTCCCATCCTTTGGAGTTTATAAACATTATTAATTAAAATCTGATGCCACTCTAATATCAACCTCCTTATTCTCAATTTGCTAGGCTCTCTTCAATGTTCCTTCCTTGAAATGTCACCCACCACCTTCCCTTGTTATGCTTTAATCTTCCTCATCTCCTCCATGTTGGAAGTGCACTAAAAGTATCTTACATGGAAATTATCTTTAAATGCAATGTTTAGTATTCAAAAGCTCAAATGCCTTGAGAATTTTTCTTCAATTGTTGAATCAAGTTCTACAGTCCATGATTCATCATATTCTGCACCAAAACTCTTTGTAAGTGGAAGCTAAAAACCTTCTTTACCGAGTCAGATAATCTTGATATACAAATAAAGTGATTTCTTTGCTTCAATGGCTTTGCATGTGTTGCATGGCTTGATCCTGCTCTGCCAAGGATGCCCATACTGAATTTCTTGTTAGAGAATAACCTTCGAAAGCTAAATCCCTTGGATTTTCATGCAACAACCACAAAACATGTGGCTATCGTCTGGAACATTTACCAACTAGAGATCCATAAAATATGACACTTCTAAATATGTAGCTCATCTTCTATTGCACTCTTTGAATTGAGCTCAGCTTCATCAAGAGTAGAGATGGAATTTATTACACTCACCCCCAGCAAACCTACACAATGTCCTTTCAAAGATCAATTTGTTGATTTGATATGTGCATGGGATTGGAAGATAAGTATCTATGCAGGGATTCATAATGTAGCCCTATTGGATATATACTTTCAAATGCATGGAGAAACAAATATGGTACAATCATTATGGAAAAATGCTTTTGATGGTCAGGCGTGTGCACTCACTCACATACATACTCATGTGCTGATACATTAATGCTTTTAATCACTCTTATGTGCATAGGTAAATTTCAATTTGTGCCTTAGTGCAAGGTCATGTAATGAGACCCTACCAAGCAGACTCTAAGTGCATTTTCAAACCAATATAGTGCCTAATGGATAAAAGAGCATTTGATGAAGAAGCTTTTATTTCTTAAACTAAGACTTTGCTCGCATATTTTATCATGCATTTTACATTTAGATTGATGCAATTGGACGTGAGACTAAGGGAAAAGCTCAACATGTGTTTGTACATAATTTGATGCGTACATTAAATGCAAGACTAAACAAAATGGTGCAAAAATGGATGTAAAAAGTTATTCATGATCTATTTTGAAGAAAAACTGAGTTCATCACTAAACTCCCATTCTCCATCCTAAACTTGAAACATAATTCATCTTGGAATACTTGTGAGAAACATTGCTATTAATAAATTTATATCAAATATACAAAACAAAGACAAGACTTCTTGATAATCAATTTGTAATAACCAAAGAAATATTAAGTCAAATTTTGTGGATGTCATAACATTCCATTGAAACATCAAATCATCCATTCTTCCTTGACCTATATCCAACCACTCAAAAACTTGATTAGAAAAAACCATATTAGCATCATTAATATGTATAAAATGGAGACAAAGCAAGTGTTCATTCATATCAAAACCCTTAAGATCATAATTTTATAATGCATAAGTATCAATGTTTATAATGTTCTCATCGTGTCTTCCTTATATGAAGAATCAATGAGAGTATCAATATTAGGATAAGCTATTGTGATGAGTGGGATCTTATTACCACTTGTATCACTCACTTCCTTAATGAACAATTTCTTATCTTCTCCTTCCTCATATGGAGAATGAATGAGGGTATCAGTAGTAGGAGAAATTATGATGAGTAGGATCTCTTTAGCACTTGCATCACTCACTTCTTTAATGATCAATTTGGGAAGAATTTCGTAAGAATTAGGCAAGGGTTTTCATGAACATACTTATGTTTGCTTATTGTTATGTACAAAACAAATACAAGTCTTCAGTGTGTACAAAACAAATACAAGAGTGAGGTTTAGTGCAATGCTGTTAATCAATCTCTTCCATCTTTGATAGTGAAAGCAGCTACGATATTTCCCGGTATTGATCAAAGATCATGGTAGACAAGGCTACAGATAATTTATCTTGGCTAATTTATATATCAAAGTTTATGAATGATGAACACTCTGATCTACAGTTTGTTTTATGAATTGTTCTAAATCATATTATGTGAGAAAGAATACATTTGATCTGAGCTGTAAAGATGATCATGCACTCGACTTTGAATCTTCAACAATCAACATCAAGGGATATCTCCAATCCATCCCTAAAAGTCCACTTTTGATCTCTTAGAACTAGGAGCGTTGTCAGGTATTTTAATCATATATGTAAAATAATGACCCACACATTCAAAAAGGTGAAAAACATTCTATTAAAGATATGATTTCGCTTTATTTACTATACATACATGCAAAATGAATTGTGGCTCCACTCAACCTACCATTCTAAAGATCTTTGCATTGTTCATGATCCCTATAGTAAATGGGCATCCCCATATGCATGTGAGATTTTCACCATAGCTTTAACATCCTGCACTAGAGTCTACTAGTGTTAAGTGTACTTACCACTAGATTTAACTCCCCGTACACTAAAGCTAAATGTATCTGATACTTCTAGGAGGCTATAGAGAGTATTTAAGTAAAATCATCTCCCCAACGTCGGCATGAGGTTGAACCCATGGCCTAGTAGTCTCCATCCTTGGAGAATTAACCACTAGGCTAAGTGTTTTACTTGTATAATACACCATACATGCATAATATCATCATAACTTTAAACCTTTTCGAAGATTCTTTATGACACTATCAATAAGTCAATGAATCATTCACTCAATTAATCTAGCTATCTATCTGTCTATATATATATATATATATATATATATATATATATATATATATATATATATATATATATATATATATATATATGTGTGTGTGTGTGTATATATGTGTGTATGTGTGTATGTACATGTGTGTGTGTGTGTATATATATGTATATGTATGTATGTATGTATGTATCTATCTCTCTCTCTCTCTCTCTCTCTCTCTCTCTCTCTCTCTCTATCTATATATATATATATATATATATATATATATATATATATATATATATATATATATATATATATATATATATATATATATATATATATATATATCTATATATCTATCTATCTACTTATGTACATATCTACCTATCTATCTACCTATCTATCTATGTATCTATATATTTGTCAATCCATTGTCTTTAAGGTCACTACTTAGGGGTGCACACGAGGTGGCATAGCTTTGAGTTGACATGAGATTTGCAAAGTGCATGCAAACTAATTTTATAAGTTATCAATTTGTTTTATTTTCAAAGAGGTTCACTTTCTCTTGGAGATAAAATTTCATGAATGAGCCTCAAGAACATATCAGTATCACTTGGAAGACAATTACGGAAATGTGTTTGATCTTGTTCGCTTGATTTGTCACAAAATGTGTTTGATCATCTCTCCCTTCTTTAAAGAAAGAACATAAAAACCGTTTGCCTAATACTCCATTGATTATGCTCAATACTTTTAAATGATAAAAATTGGGTTATGCTTTAATCTTTGCAACTGATACTTGTAAGAAAATAACAGCATAGTGGAATAGACTTGTAGAAAGATTTGAGAGAAAAACGCGGACAAAGAGAGATGTAGAGTGAGAGACAGAGAACCTCGAACCAAATGTTCAGAAGCCCTTCATGTTTGAGTGGATATACATTGTTTTGTTTTTATATACCAAATGTTGAACACCACACAATTTTTAAAATGAAATGGAAAGTCTGTGCTGAATGGGCCCATTTTATATTCCTTTACTATTTTCCAAATAATCCACACACATGTTCTAAAATGCTTGCTATTTCAAAAAAAAAAGTGAATGCACAAAAACATAGATGGATCTTCTTTCAAAGACAATTAAATCCATATATTTCTTTTAAAGAAACAAAGTCAGCACAAATACATATAAAATAAAATAATATTTTCCTTTTCCAAACACATACACATTTCTAGTCAAGTGAATCAATATGAAAGAATATCTCTCACTAGGCTTCCTCCAAATATTACAATCCTTCAGTATAGCATTCATACAAATGGAACTGAAAACATGAAAAAATTCCACCTTGAACCATTCCATGAGAAAACGAGGTGAGCCACATGGGGTATTTTCAACAAGAAGGTAAGCATACCTTTGGGTTTATCCACCTCACACTCAAGGAGAGAGTGGAATATCTTCTATAGGTATAATGAGAAAAATCCACTTTAAGATAAAAACGATGAACCCATAATGGGATATGGGTTACGGAAAACAACAATCAGTGAATGAAACATAGTATATAGGGGATGGTCTAAAGTGAAATAACCTTCCTTATGAAAGAGGAAAGATGTTCATTATGGATGAAGCCTTCCTTATGAAAGAGGACAGATGTTCGTTATGGATGAAGCATGAAAGATGTTCATTATGGATGAACCCTTCCTTATGAAAGAGGAAAGATGTTCGTTATGGATGAATCATTAGAAATAGTATGAAACTAGAAATGGGTATCCTACACTTTCACATCATGGCTTCCTCCCTTCTGTGTGCCTCATTGTGATATCTTGCCATCCTTATATACGAACCTCCATGGTGAGGTTTCTACACCCTCTTTTGCAGCGGCATCTTACTGACTATAACAAGATCTCTTTGACTATAACAAGTAGCTTCCGTTTCTCGAGTCAGATTCTATCTTCTCCCCTTTATTCGAAAGACGTAAGCATACATTTTCTCAAAGCGAATAATTTATAGAGACCATTATTTTTTTCTTAGCCATCCTTCTCAAAATATTTTTTATTTTATCTTATTTTAGAGAGACCTTTTTAATAGGGTCTCGTTTGTCCAATCTTTTTAGTAGGACCTTTTTAGTAGGGTCTCACTTGTCCATTATTTGTTTTCTTTTATCGTTTTCTGTTTTTATTTTCATGTTTCCTTCTTTTCAAATCTTAACTTGTTTGAGGGGACCAAAATATCTACATTGGGTAACTGAAATTCAATAACCTAATATAACACCCATGTTCAAACGTTCAAATGATACATAAGAATAGCACACAACATCTGCGTCTATAACCTCTCAACGAAGAAAAGTAAGGAACGGCTTGTTGATATATACATTATTGATTGTATACATGGCAAAAAAGTATTTGGTGGTAATACTTACACTTCCCTTTCAGAGATTTGGTCTTTTTCTACAACTTCCATACCTACATTCTATTTTGACTTAAAGCGTTTAGAGCTGTACAAGCGTAGGATAGCACTTTGGACTCGGGATGGAAGCTTATTCGTTGCCTTCAATGCTGGATTAAAGTAATAGTGACTCATTGCCAGTATTTTATGAAAATGTATACCTTGATGTGACTTGTGACTTCTTGTAAAGTTGTCTCACACTCTTAAACGGATAAGTCATATAACTCTTCTTAAGCTGAATTGATAAATAATTTTCTTTCCAAAAGGAAGTTCGGCCTTGGCCTACTCTCCGGGACTTTATTTTTTTTTAAAGAAGAAAAAGTTACAATTGTTTGGGACTAAAGCCCTTGAGAACCCCCAAATCTCTTAAACGAGGGGAAGAACTTGTGGAGCTAGAGAGCGTTACAAATGAGGTTAACAACCCTCTCGTCCCCCTCATGCGGTGCTCACTTGGGTATAAGCTTGTTGTTCTCGATGAGAAACACTTTATGATGCCTAAAGGGTGGGGACCTCTTACAGATGGAGATTCTTTTGCCAAGGAGGAATAGAGGCTTCTGGATCGACCACTCTTTAGGAGGGTGTCCAAAATTGTAGGCGCACGCTCCTTGTGAATTTTCTTGAGGGTTTCCCCTCTCATAGCATTCCACAGAGTCACTAAGAAGCTGATTATGTTTCCTAGAAGGGCTTGCTTCTAGGTGATTTGTTCCTATAGTCTCAAAATATTCCCAAGCGTCTCAAAATATTTTCATCTCGGTGAGGGGATGCCAAATAGACATGAACGTCACATCCAAACAGAACCTTGTCCAAGCTAAACACCACTTCTTGTTAAGCATGATATGATAGTACATTGTCGTAGAGATTTCCATCTCTACTCTTGATGAAGCTGAACCCAATTCAAAGGGTGCATTACAAGATGAGCTACATATATGGAACTGTCATATTTTATGGATCTCTAGTTGGAAAATGTTTTAGATGATAGTTGCATGTTTTGTGGTTGTTGCATGAAATTCGAAGAGATTTAGCCTTGGAAGGTAATTCTCTGACAAGAAATTCAATATGGGAAACCTTTGGAGAGGAGGATCAAGCCATGCAACTTGTGCAAAGCCATGGAAACAAAGAAATTTCTTTATTTGTATATCACGATTACCTGACTGGGTAAAGAAGGTTTTTAGCTACCACTTACAAAGAGTTTTGGTCTAGAATATGATGAGTCATGGACTATAGGACATGATTCAACAACTGAATAAAAGTTCCCAAGGCATTTGATCATTCGAATACTAAACATTGGTCTTAAAGATAAATTCCATGTAAGATCCTTTCAGTGCACTACCGACATGGAGGAGATCAAGAAGATTAAAGCATAAGAAAGGAACGTGGTGAGTGACATTTCAAGGACGAACCATTGAAGAGAGCGTAGCAAATTTGGAATAACGAGGTTGATATTAGAGTGGCATCAGAGTTTAATTCCTAAAGTGTACAAAATCCAAAGGATGGCAGATATACAAGATGCTTTGGGCATATATGTTTTTCTAGTTCCCATCGATCTCTTTGCCTATGCATATATTGAAGCATACAAACAAATGCAAGTCTTGTGTGTGTCATTTGATTAGAGATTGAAAGACACTGAAGTTTAGCGCAATTCGGATAATCGATCTCTTTCATATCTGATAGTGAAACTAGCTTTGATATTTCACGCTATTCAACAGAGATCATGGTAGATAAGGCTGCAGATAATTTATCTTGGGTAATCCGTATATCAAAGTTTATGAATGATGAACACTACGATCCGCAGTTTGTTTTATGAATTGTTCTAAATCATATTATGTCAGAAAGAATACATTAGATCTGAGCTGCGAAGATGATCATGCATTCGACTTTTGACTCTTCAACAATCAACATCGAGGGATATCTCCAATCCATCCTCATAAGTCCACTTTTGATCTATGAGAACTACGACCGCTGCCACCTTCATTCATCTGATGAGTTTAATTGCTTCTGAACGTACGATAAAAACAAAAAGGATGGATGGAGCTCAAAGCTAACAATAAGGAGGAAAAACCTAAGGCGTCGATTCCGAGTACGCAGATGAGCTGAGAGAGGGAAAAAAAGGAACCTCAACACGTATTCTTGAGAAAAACGATGCTTACATCTATGGCGGACGCATTTTCTACTATCAAAATCTTCAGGATGCTATCAGGAACATCTGAGGGCACGCGTTTGAAGCTGAACTTTGATCTCTGTACATGGTATGACTAACAACGACCCAACCTCCAAGGCTGATGGAGGTAATCCTCTGATCTGATAACTGGCATTGAAAATATAGCTTATAACGGACGACGTACGGTGCTTTTTTCAGGTTTCATTATGGATCCGTCGAATTCTGGACATTGCGCTGACTGCGCTTGATTAATTACTCACACTTTGAATGCTCTGAGATTGATTAACAATATGCGCTCTGATAATTCTAGCATCTGGCATGCGTTTACCCAAAGGAATCTGACGACCTATTTTTTTGTCTCCTTGAAGGTTTTCAATGAGGCTCCACTGTTTCCCTGCACGCTGACTCCTGCGAATTCACCCACATCTATGATCTGAAACTCATCGGATCATAAAAGACCGTCTATGTTAACATCCCTCTACTTTGTTTAGCGCGATTGTGATAATTGATATCTTCCAGCTCTGATAGTGAATGCAGCTTTGATATTTCGCGCTATGATTATCATAGCATTCACGAGAGCACTGCTTTTTTCATAAGCTAGATCATATGCTAATGATTCAATATACATCATTTTTTTTTATAGCAAAAGCCCTCTGCATCATTAGCTTATTCTATCGCGCAGTAAGAGTATTATGACTGTAATTCTCTCTGTACTGACACATCAAACATATCCTTCTAACGTTGATAATCACTGAAACAATTCTCTACGACCCAACACTATAAGTACTGATTGACGATATGAGTCTGTACAAAGTTGTGTTGCGATTTGTTCAACGCCTTGATATATTGAGCGTCAGAGTGCATATTTTCTTGTGCAAATGTACATTGAACTCCTTTCTCACTTCATTTCACTATTATTGACCTACTACAAGCTATCGGAATTAGCAAAATGAAATTAAATCACTTTATGTGCTTGCTTAAATGGCAAATGTTTACAGTGATGCCTTTTGAAACACTGGAGTAAGTGAGAGAGGTTGAATAGGTTCATGTTTTGATATGCATTGCTACTTTTTTTTTTAAGAATATGACTGTTCCGAACACTTGATTTGTGAATTACTTAATTTCCATGGAGTTTAATTGAATCCTTTGGGTATCCACAAGCTCTAACCGAATCTAAGTCGAATAGTGATGGATGGAATAAATTATGAAGTTTATGGACAGGTCTATGCACTATCGCAAAAATGTGGTGAATTGCTTATGAATATAGAAAGCTTTAATCATTGCTTTAGTTTATGAAACTTAAGTTTTTGATGAGAATGAACAAGGATAATAAACTTCCATCTCGTTCTTAACAATTGAGATTGCATTAGTCCAAATATGGATAAAGCTAAAATTATGATGATTAACAATGATGTGTGACGAATGCTAAAATTCTTGTTTCTCAAACACAAAACAATAGTTTATGAAAAGATTTCTACCATTCAACTACTTATCCATTTTATTGAGTGGTGTTCATCATCTTTGAGTCTTCATCGTACTTGAGTTTGCTCCAAGCACCCGGCGTGTGCCGTTGGATTTGGCGGTTAGCTTGATCCACCAATCGAGCGTCCGAAACTTCTCGACACCTTTGAACCCAACATGCAAAATCCGCAGTGCAACTCAGCTATATAGGGCATGAAGAATTTCCAAGTTTTTATAACTATATTTCCTTGGTTGCACATATGCATAGGAACATCAAATGAAATTTCAAAATTCTTCTTTCAGATGAAATCAAGAACATGTGTGTACAAGATCTACCTTGTCATATGGTTTTGAGTCTTCAATGGATAGATCTTTCATAAAGGATCCATACCTCATAGAAGAAAGGTCTAGAAATTTATAGACGACCTAAAAATATATAATAAAGAGTTTTGTGGTGAAGATGTCACTAGCTATCTCAAGGAGTATGAAAATTTGGCTTATCCATATGGCATACCTAGGGATAATTGAGTTTCATCGTTTAGGCATATATCCAATGGAGATACACAAGATAGAATATGCCTTTGATTGGATTCATCACATATCACTTCGGATATTTTTAAGAACTTTTTGCTACAAGAATTCTCCTTTGGGGATCCACGTAAAAGGAATCATGTAACTTTTCAAACTTGGAAATATATCTAAACCAAAAGCAAACCTAATTGAGAGTTTCCAAGACTTTGAAGAACAGTTTACTGACTTACCTGAGCAAGAACAGACCTATCTTGAGCATTATAAAGTTATGAATTTTTTAACTATTCTTCAGTAATCGATTTGCAAGGATCTAGAGCCTCTTGTGGAAGAACATAATACCTCAAATGATTTGACTAATGAAAAATAGAAAAGTATATAGAAGCAACTTCAATGACTTGCTCTAAGATATGAACGTCAGTAACTCAAATACTGTCCTCTTTCTAAGAAAAAATGAACTGGATTGTACTAATCAAAAGACAAATGATGAAAAGAAAATTGTAATTAAACAACACATAACAATAAGCAAACATGAGTGTGTTCATAGAAACCCTTTGACTAATTCTTATAAAATTATTCCCAAATAGATCATTAAAGAAGTGAGTGATGCAAGTGCTAAACAGATCCCACTCATCACAATAACTTCTCCTACTATTGATACTCTCATTGATTCTCCATATGAGGAAGGAGAAGATGAGAAATTAATGGTCATTAAAGAACTGGGTGATGCAAATGCTAATGAGATCCTCATCACAGTAGCTGCTTGTAATATTGATACTCTCAGTATAAACATTATAAACATTGATACTTATGCATTAGAAATTTATGAGGTTAAAGGTTTTGTTATGAATGAATACTTGTTTTGTCTTAATTTTATACATATTAATGATGCTAGTATTGTTTTTTCTAATCAAGTATTTGAGTGGTTGGATATAGGTCAAGGAAGAATGGACGATTTGATCTCTCAATGGAATATTATGAGATCCACAAATTTTGACTTAATATTTCTTTGGTTATTACAAATCCATTATCGAGAAGTCTTGTCTTGGATTTCTATATTTGATCTAAAAATATGAATAGCAATGTTTCTCATAAGTATTTCAAGATGAATTATGTTTCAAGTTTAGGATGAAGAATGGGAGTTGATTGATGAACTAAGTTTTTCTTAAAAAAAAGACCATGAATGACTTTTTATTTCTATTTTTGCACCATTTTATTTAGTCTTGCATTTAAGATATGCATCAGATTATGTACAAACACATGTTGAGCTTTTCTCTTAGTCTCACGTCCCATTACACCAATCTAAATTAAAAGCTGCATGATAAAATCTGCGATGAAAGTCTAAGTTTAAGAGATAAAAGATTCTTCATCGAATACGCTTTTACCCCTTATGCACCATATCCGTTTGAAAATGCACTTAGAGTCTCCATCGTAGGATCTCATTACATGACCTTACACTAAGGCAAAAATTGAGTTTTACCTATGCACATAAGAGTGATTGAAAGGATTGATGTATCAGCACATGACTATGTATGTAAGTCAGTGGACAAGCCTCACCATGAGAAGCCTTTTCCGCTAAGGATTGCACCATATTTGTTTCTCCATGCACTTCAAAGTATGCATCCAAAAGAGCTACATTATAAAACAATGCATAGATACTTATCTTCCTATCCCATGCACGTATTGAATCAAGAAAATTGATCTTTGAAAGGAATTTGACTTTTGAAGCCACAGATTATTTGGCCCATCGAGGATCTTGTGCAAGTTTGGTGGGGATGAGTGTCCTAGAGATTTGCATCGATACTCTTGATCAAGCTAAACCCAACTCAAAGGTTGCGAAACAAGATGAACTACATATATGGAAGTGCCATATTTTATGGATATCCAATTGGCAAATGTTTCAAATGATCGTCGCATGTTTTACGGTTCTTGCATGAAATTCGAAGAAATTTAGCTTTGGAATTCGTGGGATGTAAATTTATTAATGTATTAATGTATTTGGGTGATTTTGATATACCACCTAAAGGTTCACGAGGGCATAAAACACATGAAAGGATGGACATCAATAATCCTATCTATAATTTACATAGTTCATAACTAAACCCGAATAAAGGGTTCTATTTTTAGAAAGAATTAGTATAGTAGTGGTTAGAATAAGGGCCGGTCAAGACCATGATTTCTATTATTAAAAGAAAACGCTCTCTATAAAAGAGGCCAACTTTTACTTTAACACATACTTTTCGAAGACACTCTCATGTAACCACCATTCCAACATAATCCAAAAAATCCTATAAATACGTGCACTCCGTAGACTGTCGAAGGAGAATGCATGGATGGAGATTGCACCCAATACTCTGTTCTACCTCGTCTCTTGGCGCATCTATTTTTATGTGTTTTCAACATTCATAACCCATGTGTGTGCATGAATTAAGATCGTGATCACATAATTTAGCATATTCAAAGCTTGTGGCAAATATCGTTTGTTAAACTTTCATAATCCAATGTACCATAATTTAGGGCTCTCTCTTCCGCATTGAAGATTAAATATTCAAATTTATCCTGTGCTAGACGAGTAAAAGTGTTTCTTCCTAAGATTCACGATTTCAATTTTTTTACTCCTCTCCTTCGTTTTTACTCTACCGAGAAGATGTGTACTCAACTAACTACCTAAAATTTATAGACCAGAAATCCTAAATTTTTTCTTCAAAGCACCACGAAAATATGTCGAATGGGGCCTTCCTCACAAAAATGGGCCTCTAACTAAATCCCCAAATATGGTATTGGATTAGGGTATTCCTTTCTCTCTCTCTCTCTCGCTCTCTCTCTCTTTCACAAAATCACCTAGTGCAGTCCAATTGGCTTTAAGATCCTTCACCCTTTAAACACACCTGAAGCGTAAGACCATGCATCTTCGAGTGAATGAATTTCTATAGTAAATGAAATACAATAAAAAATAAATAAAAAACATACCTTTAATAGAATGTTCTTGTCAACTTTGTGAATATGCGGCTACATGTTTAAATAAAATCGTAAAATAATTCAATATAAAAGAAATGAATGTAAAAGCCGATTAGATTCTCCAAAGAGTTGCAATCTTTCATCAAGGTTATTTTTTTATATTCTTCCATCTAATGGTTATTGAATCTCTACTTTGACAAAATGCATCTCTCTAAAGTTAGTTTGCACCTACAAGAAGACATCCTCCCGTCGAGCCAAATGCTCAAAATCCCCTCATGTTTTGAGTGGATATATATTTTTTTTATTTTTATATACCAAATGTTGAACACCACAAAATTTTTAAAATGAACTGGAAATTCTCTGTTTAATGGGCTCATTTTATTTTCCTTTATTTGCATCCAACTACTCCACAAACATGTTCTAAAACGCTTTCTATTTAAAAAAAAAAAGTTGAATGCACAAAAACACAGAGGGATCTTCTTTCAAAGAGAATTAGATGCATATATTTCTTTTAAAGAAACAAAGTCAGCACAACTACATTTAAAATAAAATAGTATTTTCCTTTTCCAAACACATACACATTTCTAGTCAAGTGAATCAATATGAAAGAATATATCTTAGTAGGCTTCATCCAAAGATGACAATCCTTCGGTATTGCATTCATACAAATTGAACTGAAAACATGAAAAAAATCCACCTTGAACCATTCCATGAGAAAAGGAGGTGAGTCACATGGGGTATTTTCAACAAGAAGGTATGCATACCTTTGGGTTTATCCACTTTACACTCAAGAAGAGAAGAGAGTGGAATATTTTCTATAGGTGTAATGAGCAAAATCCACTTTATCAGATAAAAAAGATGAGCCCATAATGGGATATGGATTAACGAAAACAACAATCAATGAATGAAACACAGCATCTATTAAAGTGAAATAACCTTCCTACACCTTCACATCATGGCTTCCTCCCTTCTGTGTGCTTCATTATCATATCTTGCTATGCGTATAACAAGATCTACAGCCTCATTTGCAGTATCATTTTACTGATTATAACAAGATCTCTTTGACTACTAACTTGCAGAGGTGAGTGTCCAGAGTCAATCGCAGAGGTCTGTATCCATCGCCGACCTGAGCGTCCATCACGAAGGTCTACGTCCAACAGAGTACGTCTTAGCTGTGGAGGTTTTAGTTGCCTATCCATCACACTCTCAGAAACATCGATTCCGGAAACTTTGTGTGTAACGACGTGGAGCTTCAACTTCTTCTTCAGAAAGAAAGTATGTGTCTAAGGTACTCCAGTGAATCCATCATGCTCTTTCAAGGGGACTAAACCGCTCAACGCTGCTCACTCGATGCAAGGGCGGACGATGACAGCCACGTTGATGGAACATCATCTTGATCGTTGGCGAATTGAAGGCAACATAGCTACACAGAACATAAACTTCAGCAAATCTCATGCACAGAGACATGAGGGAGTTGCGAATTTGCGATAGACACGGGTGCTTTCCTCGGCGATAGAGGCTTGTGGGATAGACGCGGGTGCCACAGACTCGCGCATCCGACATCTAGCGCATCATTTAGTCTATCGCAAGCTTGGAAGCTCGTTTATCGCGGGTGAGGGGGTTTGTCTATCGCGGGCTTGCAGCCGCACCTATCGCGGGTTTCTGTCCCTCATGGGACACATGGCAGCTATCGCAATCGAAGGAGGCGTCTATCGCAAGCTGTTCTTTCTTCTTTTCAGAGCGCTTTGGAGTTGTTTTCAGTTCTCCGTGTTCAGAGAACGGGTTTTCGAGTATCTCGGTTTTATCCGCTCAACGTTTGTAGTAGAAGTTGAAAAGCTTTACAACGTGTGATGCTGTGGCTTTGTTTCGCAATAGACTCAGATTCTGTGCTACACTTTAGACTAAGAGTATAAGAGAGTCATAGTTAAAATTAAACTATTGAAAAGAAAAGGAATAAGCTACAGTTTGTGCGTGTGTGCCCCCCTCACCTCTCCTTGGATCGTTTTAATTAATTAAAAAAGAAGCAGTTCTGATTTTTGCGTATTCAGCTCTTTAGTGCGAAAAGGAAAAAAGCAAATTTTAAAGTAAAAATCACATTGTAGAAGTTAGTGGCTTTTCAATGTAAAAGGCATCTCAAAACTTTGTTTTCACGCTGCTCGTGTGAGGCTTTCTATCTATCTTTTCAATGTAAAAGTCATCCTCATAACTTTGAAACTCTCATTTAACTCTGCTCATGTGCTTATCAATGAAATCACAGAAAGGTTTTGAAAGCGATTCGGGGCCGGAGGTGATCCTTTGTGACTCTATGCATCTTCGACGGTTCTTCATAGTCAAGTGACTCGTGACTTGTCCATGCTTTGGATGCGGTGAGACTTTTCCTTCATGCCTCTAACTTTTCTCTCAAGGGGGTAGCCCTTAGTCTAAAGGTTCTGTTTGGTCCTTGGTCTTCGTGGAATTATCTCTCCTTCGGGCAAGTCAGGGTCCTTGTCATGGCTCTGGCAACCTCCTCCCTTGTGAGAAGTAAGATGGTCATGCCCTTGGGGGAGATCGGTAACCTGGCCCCTTTGTTGTACGATGGTGTTGAGCCTCCCGAGGTCTCCCTTAGTAGATCTAGAATTTTGTCCCTAGGCCGTAGCCCCTGCTCGAAACCGTGCACAAGTGGATTTGCAATGAGTTGTTCCCCCATGGGTTAATTGTTTGTAAGTGTCAGTTCCGACTGGGTAGTCACATGTTGCTAGTCTTTGAGAATGAAGATATGGCGTTTCGAGCCCTTAGTGTAGGAACTTTGCAACTCAGGTGGGTGATCTTGTGCCTATTCAAATGGTCACCGGAGTTTGCTCCCGACAAATTGAAATCTCTCTGATACCCTCTCTTGGTTGAGCTCCCTAACCTTCCGTACTTCTTGTACAACTTCATGTGGAACATTGTTTCCCTATCTGAAAGTTGTTAGCTTCATGCAAAAAGTTGGTAGTCTCATTTATGAAGCTCCAAGACACTCGTTCAACGTTGGATGGTACCCTCAAATCTGTGTCGAGGCTGACCTCGGAAAGTCCCTTCCATCAATTACAGAAACCTTCCCAATGGGTGCTTTTGTTGTGGCCAACAAGGTCATAGGATTAAAGAATACCCATTGAGAGAACAAAGGAAGCAAAAACAAGAAGACCCTAGAAACGCTCAAGACAACAAAGGGCTATTGAATTGCCTGACAAACGAAGAGGAAGTTAAGGACCCCTTAATCGAGAAGCTAATGCAAACAGGTTCATAGAAGTTAGAAGAAGAAGGAAAACAAGCCCTAGGATGACTCCTCAGTGAAACAGCATGCCAGTTACCCCCTCCATCAACTTGTATTGCAATCACGAAAAGGAGATCAATGATTTTGACTACCCAGGTAGGAGGCAACGACCTCTAGATATTGTCTCAACAATGGCATTATCAAGTTAATACACAAAAAAGGGGAAAAGAACATAATCGAGAATTGGCTTCCTATTACGATGCTCCAAATGGGATATAAGATCATTACCAAATTCATGGCGAAGAAAATCTTGAGCAGTTTGAGAGCGTGGTTAAGCGAGGACCAAAAAGGTTTCATCAAAGGCATGTCAATTCTAGAAACCAATATAAATATATCTTGAAAGGTCTCGACTTTGCAAATGAGTCAAGAGAGATGTGGTCCTCCTCAAGATCAACTTTGATAAGCGGCCTAGGATAGGCTAGAATGGGACTATATTCTGAAGTTTCTTAAAGATCTTGGATGTAGACAAAAATTCACCAAGATGATCGCGACCCTTTTGGGAAACGCGTGGACTCAAATTAATGTTAATGGAAAACTTTCGAAGGTGATCAAACTTAGAAGATCAATTAGACAAGGGTGCCCATTGGCTCCCCTTCTCTTTGCCATTGCCACGGAAAGGCTTACCATGCTGGTGGAGCAACACGTAAAAGCTGGTAATATCGAAGGCCCCCGTTTGTGTCATGACCACAACTAGATCACCATGAGACTTTTTGCCGATGATATGAACATGTTTGTCCACAATGATAGTACCAGCCTCAAGACGTTCTAGAGGTGTGTGGATACTTTTTGTGAAGCCTCTAGATCCATAATCAACCACTCTAAGCTTGCCCTGAGAGCTATTGTCAGGTCCTAGCCTAACGCTCTCATTGATCATGGCTGTCCAATCATTTCGCAGGGTCAAAGTTTTCGGCTTCTAGGGATTCCCTTGGGGTTTGGTATCTCTATGGAGTAGCGGTGGAACTGGGTGCTAGCTAGACTTGAAAATAAGCTAAACTATTGGAGAGGTATGCAAATCAATCTCACTGGTCATGCTATGGTTATCAACATGTTTCTCATATCATCCACCATTTACTTCCTTTCTTGTTGGAGACCGAAAGAGAAAGATTTTTCCAAAGTGCATAGTATATGTAGAAACTTCCTTTGGATGGGCAACCACAATAGGAGGGGGTTCCTCAAATCAAGTGGTCCATCTACACCAGCCAAAGAGATAGTGGGGGCCTTGGCATTCTGGACATTGGGTGCATGGCTAACAAACTTGAGGGAAACTAGATGATTAAGGCTTGGTGCAATGGGGAGGCCTCATGGGCCAAGTTAATCTTCAGAAACAAGAATGAGTTGGCTCTCATGGGATTCCCGAATTGGAAGAATCTTGACATCTTGACTCTATTGTCTTTCTCGATCCCCGTCTTCTCGAAAGGCTAAAATCTTGTGTGCTCGCAATGGAAGAGTTGGAATAAAGTCAAAAGCTATCTAAGAATAAGTGAAGATTGGAAGTGGGTGGCCCGTACCAGACAAAAGGACACTATCTGGTTTCAGATCCATGGCATTTGGGGCGTGGAATCTTGGAACATTCAAGATGCCAAGAAGCTATGGAACAAAGGCTTCAAAAAATGGAAATATCGTGGAAACAAGACACCAACCAGTGGATCAACTCTGAGGATATTGACTGTGGCGTCAACATTTCGTATCAAGAATGTAACACTTTGAAAAGCTGATGTAGTCTATCCTCTTATGGAAAATTCGTCATCGTGGAATCTGGACCAACCTTAAAGCTAGGAAGTTTTGGGGGATACCTCCCTGGTGCAATCGTTGCTACCAATCTTTCGAAAATGTTTCTCACATCTTGTTTACCTGTCCCAATTCCTACACACTCTGGTAGATTCTCGGAAAGAAAATTAGTCTTCACAAACATATAAGATGGGAGCAAGCTCTGCTCGGAGAAGTGATCAGCTACCCTGCCAAAGTCTGGAATGCCATCAGAGGGGAAGACCAATGGAAACTCTGGCGGGAAAGATGTGATTTTAACTTTGGGGACTCTCCCAAAGAGTGATCGATAGAGAAATTGTTGGTCCTCCTTGGCAGAAGGATTGTTAACTGTGAGAATCCCCCCCCCCCCCTTCAGGCTTCATGAAGTGCTCGTTTTTATCAACAACAAGCGTTAACCCAAGAGGGCGCCACATGAGGGTGATGAGATGGTGATTAACCATCTTTGTAATGCCATCTAGACTTTGTAAAAGCTAACCTTGCTTTGTAAGATTCTTTTTCGAGTCAGATTCTATCTTCTCCCCTTTATTCGAAAGACGAAAGCATACATTTTCTCAAAGCGAATAATTTATAGCGACCATTTTTTGTTTCTTAAGAATCCTTCTCAAAATATTTTTCTTTTATTTTATTTTAGAGAGACATCTTCTATGCAGCACCTTTTTAGTAGGGTCTCGCTTCTCCATTCTTTGTTTTCTTTTATCGATTTCTGTTTTTATTTCCATATTTCCTTCGTTTCAAATGTTCACTTATTTGAGGGTACCAAAATATCTACATTGGGTAACTGAAATTCAATAACCTGATATAACACGCATGTTCAAACGAACGAATGATACATCAGAAAAGCACACAACATGTGCGTCCATAACCTCTTAATGAAGAAAAGTAAGGAACGGCTGGTTGATATATACATTATTGATTGTTACAATCCGGTCTCTACTCTGTTTAGTGCAATTCTGATAATCGATCTCTTCCAGCTCTGATACTGAAAGCAGCTATCATATTTCGCGCTATGATTATCATAGCATTCACGAGAGCACTGATTTTTTCATCAGCTAGATCATATGTTAATGATGCAATATACATCATTTTTTCTAACAAAAGTTCTCTGCATCATTAGCTTATTCTATAGCGCGGTAAGAGTATTATGACTGAAATTCTCTCTGTACTGACACATCAAACATATCCTTATAACGTTGATAATCACTGAAACAATTCTCTAAGACCGAACACTATGAGTACTGATTGACGATATGAGTCTGTACAAAGTTGTGTTGCGATTTCTTCAACACCTTGATATATTGAGCGTCAGAGTGCATATTTTCTTGTGCAAATGCACATTCAACTCCTTTCTCACTTCATTTCACTATTATTGACCTACTACAAGCTATCGGAATTACCAAAATGAAATTAAATCACTTTATGTGCTTGCTTAAATGGCAAAGGTTTACAGTGATGCCTTTTGAAACACTGGATTAAGTGAGAGAGGTTAAATAGGTTCATATTTTGATATGCATTGCCATTTTTCTTAAGAATATGAATGTGCGCAACACTTGATTTGTGAATTACTTAATTTCCATGGAGTTTAATTGACGCCTTTGGGTATCCACAAGCTCTAATCGAATCTAAGTCGAATAGTGATGGATGGAATAAATTATGAAGTTTATGGACATGTCTATGGACTATCGCAAAAATGTGGTGAATTGCTTATGAATAGTGAAAGCTTTAATCATAGCTTTAGTTTATGAAACTTAAGTTTTTTATGAGAATGAATAAGCATAATAAAATTCCATCTCCTTTCTAACCATTGATATTGCATTAGTTCAAAGATGGATAAAGCTAAAAGTATGATGATTAACAATGATGTGTGACGAATGCTAAAATTCTTGTTTCTCAATCACAAAACAATAGTTTATGAAACGATTTCTACCATTCAACTACTTGTCCATTTTCTTGAGTGGTTTTCATCGTCTTTGAGTCTTCAATGTACTTGAGTTCGCTCCAAGCACGCGACGTGTGCCGTTGGATTTGGCAGCTAGTTGATCCACCAACTGAGCATTCGAAACTTCTCGACACCTTTTGATTCCCACATGCAAAATCGGTAGTGCAACTCAGCCGTATAGGACGTGAAGAATTTCCAAATATTTATAACTATATTTCCTTGGTTGTATTTATGCATAACAACATCGAATCAAATTTCAAAATTCTTCTTTTAGATGAAATCAAGAACATGTGTGTATAAGATCTACCTTGTGATACGGTGTTGAGTCTTCAATGGATAGAGTTTTCATAATGGACCCATACCTCATAGAAGAAAGGTCTAGAAATTAATAATAGAGGATCTGAAAATATATAATAAAGAGTTTTCTGGTAAAGATGTCACTAGCTATCTCAAGGAGTATGAAAATTTAGCTTTTCAATATGGCATCCCTAAGGATAATTCAGTTTCATCCTTTAGGCATATACCCAATGGAGATACACGAGATAGAATATGCCTTCGATTGGGTTCATCACATATCGCTTGAGCACTGCTTTTTCATGAGCTAGATCATATGTTAATGATGCAATATACATCATTTTATTTTATGTTTTTTTAACAAAAACTCTCTACATCATTAGCTTATTCTATCGCATAGTAAGAGTATTATGATTGTAGTTCTCTCTATACTAACACATCAAACATATCCTTATAACGTTGATAATCATTGAAACTATTCTTTGAGACTCAATACTATGAGTACTGATTGACGATATGCGTCTGTACAAAGTTGTGTTGCAATTTGTTCAATGCCTTGATATATTGAGTGTTAGAGTGCATATTTTCTTGTGCAAATGTCCATTCTACTCCTTTCTCACTTCATTTCACTATTATTGACCTACTATAAGTTATCCGAATTACCAGAATAAAATTAAATCTCTTTATGTGCTTGCTTCAATGGCAAAGGTTTATATTGATGCCTTTTGAAAAACTAGATTAAGTGCGAGAGGTTAAATAGGTTCATGTTTTGATATGCAATACCATTTCTTTAAGAAAATGAATGTGCGGAACACTTGATCTGTGAATTGCTTAAATTCCATGGAGCTTAATTGACTTCTTTGGTATCCACAAGCTCTAACCGAATCTAAGTCATTATAGTGGATGGAATAAATTATGAAGTTTATGGATATGTCTATGCACTATCGCAAAAATATCGTGAACGATGTTGCTTATGAATAGTGAAGACTTTAATCATAGCTTTAGTTTATGAAACTTACGTTTTTGATGAGAATGAATAAGGATAATAAATTTCCATCTCGTTTCTAACCATTGAGATTGCATTAGTTCTAAGATGGATAGAGCTAAAAGTATGATGATTAACAATGATGTGTAACGAATGCTGAAATTCTTGTTTCACAAACACAAAACAATAATTTATGAAATTTTTTTTACCTTTAAACTACTTATGCATTTTCGTGAGTTGTGTTCATCTTCTTTGATTCTTCATGGTACTTGAGTTCGCCAAACGACGCATCTGAAACTTCTGATATCTTCTAAACCTAACATGAAAAATTGGCAGTGCAACAGAGGTACATATGACCGAAAGAATTTCAACGTATTTATACTTATATTTCCTTGGTTGCATATATGCATAGGAACATAAATTAAAATTCAAAATTCTTCTTTCAAATGCAATCAACAACATGTGTATATAAGATGTGCCTTGTGATACGGTTTTGAGTCTTCAATGGATAAAGCTTTCATAATGGACCCATACCTCATAGAAGAGAGAGTGTGGAGATTAGTAAATCACCTGAAAAATAGGAAATAAAGAGATTTTTGGTAAAGATGTCACTAGCTATCTCAACGAGTACAAAAATTTATTTTATCAATATGGCATACCTAGGGATAATTGGGTGTTATCCTTAAGTTGTATATCTGATGGAGATACACGAGATAGAATATGCCTTTGATTGCGCTCATCACATATCATTTGGGATGTTTTTAAAAACTTATGGCTATAAGAATTTTCCTTGGAGGATTCAACTAAAAGCAATCATGTTACCTTTCAAACTTGGGTAAATACATCTAGAACTTAATTGAGACTTGTCAAGACTTTGAAGAATAGTTTAATGGCTTACGTGAGCAGCAATAAACCTATCTTTAGCCGTATAAAGTTATGGAATTTGTAACTACACTTGAGTACTCGATTCGCAAAGATTGAGAGCCTTCTGAATAAAAACATAATACCTCAAGCCGCTTGACCAATGAATGGAAAATTGTGCAAAAGCAAGTTCATTGACTTGCTCTTAGATATGAACATCAATAAGGCAAATACTCTACTCTTTCTAAAAACAATGAATTTGATTGTACTAATCAAAAGAAAAATGCCTCAATATATGCATAGGCAAAGAGATCGATGGGAACCAAAAAATGATATATACCCAAAGTGTCTTGTATATCTGCCATCCTTTGGAGTTTATAGACATTAGGAATGAAAATCCGATGCCACTCTAATATCAACCTCCTTATTCTGAATTCGTTAGGCTCTCTTCAATGTTCCTTCCTTGAAATGTCATCCACCATGTTCCTTTCTTATGCTTTTATCTTCTTCCTCTCCTCCATGTTAGCAGTGCACTAAAAGTATCTTACATGGAAATTATTTTTAAATGCAATTTTTAGTATTCAAAAGATCAAATGCCTTGAGAAATTTTCTTCAATTGTTAAATCAAGTTCTACAGTCCATGATTCATCATATTCTGCACCAAAACTCTTTGTAAGTGGTAGCTAAAAACCTTCTTTGTCGAGTCAGATAATCTTGATATACAAATAAAGTGATTTCTTTGCTTCCATGGCTTTGCATGTGTTGCATGGGTTGATGCTGGTTTGCAAAGGTTGCCCATACTGAATTTCTTGTTAGAGAATAACCGTCGAAAGCTAAATCCCTTCGAATTTCATGCAACAACCACAAAAGATGTGGCTATCATCTAAAACATTTGCCAACTAGAGATCCATCAAATATGACACTTCCAACTATGTAGCTCATCTTGTATCGCACCTTGAATTGGGCTCAGTTTCATCAAGAGTAGAGATGGAATTTATCACACTCACCCCCAGCAAACCTGCAAAATGTCCATTCAAAGATCAATTTGTTGATTGGATATGTGCATGGGATTGGAAGATAAGTATCTATGCAGGGATTCATAATGTAGCCCTATTGGATATATACTTTGAAATGCATGGAGAAACAAATATGGTACAATCATTATGGAAAAAGGCTTTTGATGGTGAGGCTTGTGCACTCACTCACATACATACTCATGTGTTGATACATCAATCCTTTTAATCACTCTTATATGCATAGGTAAATTTCAATTTGTGCCTTAGTGAAAGGTCATGTAATGAGACCCTACCACGCAGACCCTAAGTGCATTTTCAAACGGATATAGTGCATAAGGGGTAAAAGAGCATTTGATCAAGAAGCTTTTATTTCTTAAGACTTTGCTCGCAGATTTTATCATGCATTTTACATTTAGATTGATGCAATTGGACGTGAGAGTAAGGGAAAAGCTCAACATGTGTTTGTACATAATTTGATATGTATCTTAAATGCAAGACTAAACAAAATGGTGCAAAAATGGAAGTAAAAAGTTATTCATGATCTATTTTTGAAGAAAAACTTAGTTCATCAATGAACTCCCATTCTCCATCCTAAACTTGAAACATAATTCATCTTAGAATACTTGTGAGAAACAGTGCTATTAATAAATTTATATCAAATATAGAAATCCAAGACAAGACTTCTAAATAATCAATTTGTAATAACCAAAGAAATATTACATGAAATTTTGTGGATCTCATACCGTTCCATTGAAACATCAAATCATGCATTCTTCCTTGATCTATATCCAACCACTCAAAAACTTGATTAGAAAAAACAATATTAACATCATTAATATGTATAAAATTAAGACAAAACAAGTGTTCATTCATATCAAAACCCTTAAGTTCATAATTTTCTAATGCAGAAGTATCAATGTTTATAATGTTCTCATCGTGTTCTTCCTTATATGAAGAGTCAATGAGAGTATCAATATTAGGAGAAGCTATTGTGCTGAGTGGGATCTTATTACCACTTGCATCGCTCACTTCCTTAATGACCAATCTCTCATCTTCTCCTTCCTCATATGAAGAATCAATGAGGATATCAGTAGTAGGAGAAGTTATTATGATGAGTGGGATCTCTTTAGAACTTGCATCACTCACTTCTTTAATGATCAATTTGGGAAGAATTTGGTGAGAATCAGGGAAAGGGTTTTCATGAACATACTCATGTTTGCTTATTGTTATGTACAAAACAAATAAAAGTCTTCTATGTGTTCGTTGACGAAGAGGAGTTGATTATGGCAACAGGGCTAGAGATTGAAAGAGACTAACGTTTAGTGCAATTCTGTTAATCGATCTCTTTCATCTTTAATAGTGAAAGTAGCTATGATATTTTGCACTATTGATCAGAGATCATGGTAGACAAGGCTGCAAATAATTTATCTTGGCTTATTTATATATCAAATTTTATGAATGATGAACACTCTGATATGCAATTTGTTTTATCAATTGTTCTAAATCATATTATGTGAAAAAGAATACACTCCATCTGAGCTCCAAAGATGATCATGCACTCGACTTTGAATCTTCAACAATCAACATCAACAGATATCTCCAATCCATCCTCAAAAGTCCACTTTTGATCCCTTAGAACTATAAGTGTTGTGAGGTTCATTCGTCTGATAAATTTAATTGCTTCTGAATGTACGATAAAACAAAAAGGATGGATGGAGCTCAAAGTAGAGAGATAATAATGATTACACTACAACATATCAAGGGCATACCGACGTTGCCCATACCGACGGTCATGACTCGGCATCGGTATGACCGTTGAAAATGCTTGAAAAACCACGGATGCAATACCGACGGTCATTTAATTGTCGGTATACAAGCATCGGTATAAGCGCCGGTATAGGCGTCGGTACTTTACTGTAAATTACCGAGGCTTATACCGATGCTTATACCAACACTTATACCGATGCTCATATCGACGCTTATACCAAGGCAATGTTTTAACTGGGCCCGAGAGCAAAAATTTGACATTTGCTTGCATTTTGAACCAAAGTTTGCTACTATCGAGTTTGCGCGCGCGAACTACATTTTGCACCTATTGTGTACACACATCTCTCTCTTTCTCACTCTTTCTCTCTCTTTCTCACTCTCTCTCTCTCTTTCTCTACATCTCTGTTTCTCTAGATCTGAAATTTTTGTAAGAGTTGAACATACTGTAGCACCCTTTCTCTTTCTTTGTGTTTTCCCTTTTCTAATTTCTCTTCTCTTTCGTTTTGAAAGGAGGTTTTTGGCATCAAATCTTTGGAATTCAACGAAGGGCAACATTAAGTGGACCTTGAGGACAACGATCCAAACAATTACATCGATGTAAGTGATTGTTTTGTTTTCGATTGGTATAGAGTGAGATAGAGAGAGAGATGAAAGAAAGAGAGAGATCTAGAGAAACATAAAGAGTCAGAGAGAAAGAAAGAGAGAGAGATGAAAGAGAAAGATAGAGAGAGAGTGAAAGAGAGAGAGATGAAAGAGAGAGAGATGAAATAGAAAGAGAATGAGATAGAGAGACAGATGCATACATACATACACACACATATGCATACACATACTCATATACATATTACATGCACACATGCATATTACATACACACTCACATACATATTACATACACACATGCATATACATACACATACATATTACATACTCACATGCATACACACATATACATACATACATGCATATTACATACAAACATGCATATAACATACACACATGCATATTAGATACACACATGCATATACATACACACACATATTCATTCTCATACTCATATACATACATACATGTATACACACATATACATACACACATGTACACACACACATGTATACATACACAAATGCATATTCATACATACATACACACATATTTGCATGTACACACACACGTACATACATAAACACATGCATATTACATACACACTCACATATGTGTACACACACATATGTGCATACACTTATGCATATGCATACATACATACACACATATGCATGTACACACACACATACATACATACACACATGCATATTACATGCACACACACATATATATACACACTCACATATGTATACACACTCACATATGTATACACACTCACATATGTATACACACACATGAACACATGCACAAACACATACACACACATCACATATACATACACACATATACACATATACATGTTTTAGGGTTAGGGTTTTAGGATTAGGGTTTATGAATTTCTCTTTTCTTTTGTTTTGCAGGAGATTTTTGGCATCAGTTCTTTGGAATTCGACGAAGGAAAACATTAAGTGGAGTTTGACGACAACGCTCCAAATAATTACATGGATGTAAGTGATTGTT
>CM035435.1:16086259-16136259 GCA_020310875.1 Ceratopteris richardii | reverse complement strand
ACATTCTATTTTGACGTAAAGCGTTTAGAGCTGTACAAGCGTAGGATAGCACTTTGGACTCGGGATGGAAGCTTATTCGTTGCCTTCAATGCTGGATTAAAGTAACAGTGACTCATTGCCAGTATTTTATGAAAATGTATACCTTGATGTGACTTGTGACTTCTTGTAAAGTTGTCTCACACTCTTAAACGGATAAGTCATATAACTCTTCTTAAGCTGAATCGATAAATAGTTTTCTTTCCAAAAGGAAGTTCTGCCTTGGCCTACTCTCCGGGACTTTATTTTTTTTTTAAGAAGAAAAAGTTACAATTGTTTGGGACTAAAGCTCTTGAGAACCCCCAAATCTCTTAAACGAGGGGAAGAACTTGTGGAGCTAGAGAGTGTTACAAATAAGGTTAACAACCCTCTCGTCCCCCTCATGCGGTGCTCACTTGGGTATAAGCTTGTTGTTCTCGATGAGAAACACTTTATGATGCCTAAAGGGTGGGGACCTCTTACAGATGGAGATTCTTTTGCCAAGGAGGAATAGAGGCTTCTGGATCGACCACTCTTTAGGAGGGTGTCCAAAATTGTAGGCGCACGCTCCTTGTGAATTTTCTAGAGGGTTTCCCCTCTTATAGCATTCCACAGAGTCACTAAGAAGCCGATTATGTTTCCTAGAAGGGCTTGCTTCTAGGTGATTTGTTCCTATAGTCTCAGAATATTCCCAAGGGTCTCAAAATATTTTCATCTCGGTGAGGGGATGCCAAATAGACATGAACGTCACATCCCAACAGAACCTTGTCCAAGTTAAACACCACTTCTTGTTAAGCATGATATGATAGTACATTGTCGTAGAGATTTCCATCTCTACTCTTGACGAAGCTGAACCCAATTCAAAGGGTGCATTACAAGATAAGCTACATATATGGAACTGTCATATTTTATGGATCTCTAGTTGGCAAATGTTTTAGATGATAGTTGCATGTTTTGTGGTTGTTGCTTGAAATTCGAAGAGATTTAGCCTTGGAAGGTAATTCTCTGACAAGAAATTCAATATGCGAAACCTTTGCAGAGGATCAAGCCATGCAACTTGTGCAAAGCCATGGAAACAAAGAAATTTCTTTATTTGTATATCACGATTACCTGACTGGGCAAAGAAGGTTTTTAGCTACCACTTACAAAGAGTTTTGGTCTAGAATATGATGAGTCATGGACTATAGGACATGATTCAACAACTGAAGAAAAGTTCCCAAGGCATTTGATCATTCGAATACTAAACATTGGTTTTAAAGATAAATTCCATGTAACATCCTTTCAGTGCACTACCGACATGGAGGAGATCAAGAAGATTAAAGCATAAGAAAGTAACGTGGTGAGTGACATTTCAAGGACGAACCATTGAAGAGAGCGTAGCAAATTTGGAATAAGGAGGTTGATATTAGAGTGGCATCAGAGTATAATTCCTAAAGTGTACAAACTCCAAAGGATGGCAGATATACAAGATGCTTTGGGCATATATGTTTTTCTAGTTCCCATCGATCTCTTTGCCTATGCATATATTGAAGCATACAAACAAATGCAAGTGTTGCGTGTGTCATTTGACTAGAGATTGAAAGACACTGAAGTTTAGCGCAATTCGGATAATCGATCTCTTTCATCTCTGATAGTGAAACTAGCTTTGATATTTCACGCTATTCAGCAGAGATCATGGTAGATAAGGCTGCAGATAATTTATCTTGGGTAATCCGTATCTCAAAGTTTATGAATGATGAACACTACGATCCGCAGTTTGTTTTATGAATTGTTCTAAATCATATTATGTCAGAAAGAATACATTAGATCTGAGCTGCGAAGATGATCATGCATTCGAGTTTTGACTCTTCAACAATCAACATCGAGGGATATCTCCAATCCATCCTCAAAAGTCCACTTTTGATCTATGAGAACTATGACCGCTGCCACCTTCATTCATCTGATGAATTTAATTGCTTCTGAATGTACGATAAAAACAAAAAGGATGGATGGAGCTCAAAGCTAACAATAAGGAAGAAAAACCTAAGGCGCCGATTCCGAGTACGCAGATGAGCTGAGAGAGGGAAAAAAAGGAACCTCAACACGTATTCTTGAGAAAAACGATGCTTACATCTATGGCGGACGCATTTTCTACTATCAAAATCTTCAGGATGCTATCAGGAACATCTGAGGGCACGCGTTTGAAGCTGAACTTTGATCTCTGTACATGGTAATGACTGACAACGACCCAACCTCCAAGGCTGATGGAGGTAATCCTTTGATCTGATAACTGGCATTGAAAATATAGCTTATAACGGACGACGTACGGTGCTTTTTTCAGGTTTCATTATGGATCCGTCGAATTCTGGACATTGCGCTGACTGCGCTTGATTAATTGCTCACACTTTCAATGCTCTGAGATTGATTAACAATATGCGGTCTGATAATTCTAGCATCTGGCATGCGTTTACCCAAAGGAATCTGACAACCTATTTTTTTGTCTCCTTGAAGGTTTTCAATGATGCTACACTGTTTCACTGCACGCTGACTCCTGCGAATTCACCCACATCTATGATCTGAAACTCATCTGATCATAGAAGACCGTCTATGTTAACATCCCTCTACTTTGTTTAGCGCGATTGTGATAACTGATGTCTTCCAGCTCTGATAGTGAATGCAGCTTTGATATTTCGCGCTATTATTATCATAGCATTCACGAGAGCACTGCTTTTTTCATAAGCTAGATCATATGCTAATGATTCAATATACATCATTTTTTTTTACAGCAAAAGCTCTCTGCATCATTAGCTTATTCTATCCCGCAGTAAGAGTATTATGACACTAGTTCTCTCTGTACTGACACATCAAACATATCCTTCTAACGTTGATAATCACTGAAACAATTCTCTACGACCCAACACTATAAGTACTGATTGACGATATGAGTCTGTACAAAGTTGTGTTGCGATTTGTTCAACGCCTTGATATATTGAGCGTCAGAGTGCATATTTTCTTGTGCAAATGTACATTGAACTCCTTTCTCACTTCATTTCACTATTATTGACCTACTACAAGCTATCGGAATTAGCAAAATGAAATTAAATCACTTTATGTGCTTGCTTAAATGGCAAATGTTTACAGTGATGCCTTTTGAAACACTGGAGTAAGTGAGAGAGGTTGAATAGGTTCATGTTTTGATATGCATTGCCACTTTTTTTTTAAGAATATGACTGTGCCGAAGACTTGATTTGTGAATTACTTAATTTCCATGGAGTTTAATTGACTCCTTTGGGTATCCACAAGCTGTAACCGAATCTAAGTCGAATAGTGATTGATGGAATAAATTATGAAGTTTATGGATAGGTCTATGCACTTGTCGAGCCCGGTTGAAACTAAGGGTGCAAAGTATTTTTTCTCTTAAGGTTCAAAGGATGAATTTAAAATCTTAAGGTGCAAAAGTAAAGACTTAAAAGGAAAGGTGAAGGTATGGAAGGCCCGTACGCAAAGGTGGAAATAGGGCCGCCCAATCAAAATTTTATTTTAAAGTCACTCTTGTTCTAAAGTCACTACAGGACAAAGTAGTGAGTCGTTGAGGACCAGTTAAAAAGACAATCTTGGGACATTGAAAGGGCACCAAGATTGTATTACAGTTAGAGTGCGCGAACCGGCGGACTCCACAAAAGGGAGAAAAAAGGCTATTATTGGACACTGGAAGCAAGAGGAAGAAAGAGAGAAGTGAAGAGTCACTGGGTGTGTCGACTGCAGAAGGTGAAGATTGCAAGAAGTGAGGCTAAGGGAGGTGCAGAGAGTGCGAAGCAAGGGACGAATCCCAAAAGTCTCTCTCCGCGATCAGGCCCAAAAGAGATTAGTCCCTCAGCTCGTGGAAGCTTAGTGCAAGGTGTGCACAAGGAGAAGCTGGAAGCAAGTGAAGGACTGGTGCAGAAGAGGCCGGCTGCTGGGAGATTCTGAGATAATTAATCTTTTATGATTGAGCATTCACTGCAATTGCGCCCTGAGTATTAACTTGGATTGAATGAAATAGTATAATCCTTCTATTGTAATCAAAAACTCAAGGTTCAAAGGTTCAAAGGTGTTTCTGTAGAAGCTTGTCTGAGTTATTTCGTCTCTTGTTCTTCTTCTTTTTCTCCTACAAACCCTCAAACTCCTTCACGTCCAAGAAAACCCCCAACAAATTTGGCACACCCGGTGGGACTTACAAGGAGATTTGAGCCTAGGAGAAGATCTATTCCAGTGCCAACAGTAATACTCCAGTTGAGGTAAGCACGTATATCAAGTGTCTCACTTCAGGTGAACTATGAACAACTCATGACAGCGACCCGGTCACAAACCTTGAGGGTCAAGTGCAAGCAGACAAGAAGAAAGGCGAACAGAAGATCATCGAGTCCACTTTCATCGACTTCATTGGTAGGAAGCATGGCAGGACAGGTGGACCTAGAAACTTTACTCTCCAGATTAAACATAAAATTTCCCTCTTTCAGAGGTTTAGCCCATGAGGATCCAGATGAGCACATTTGAAGATTTCTTGCACTATGCAAGACTAGAGGTCTAATGGGTAGGGAAGATGCCTTCTTGATACTCTTCCCTGCCACTTTGGAAGGTCTGGCAGACAAGTGGTTTAGCCAGTTTACTGAAAACCACTTTACCTCTTGGGATTTGATGAAAGAGGCCTTCAAAAATCAGTTTCAGCACGGAAACACGGCAGAGATCATTATCGAAGAGTTAGAAAACTTGAGATTGGGTCCAGGAGAAAAGTTCCCAGAGTTTGTGAGCAGGGCCAAAGCACTAATGGCTAAACTACCAGATCCACCACACGATTTCTTTGTCAAGAAATGGTTAGCCAAACCCCTACCTGTGGTCACCCAATGCAAAATAAAAGAGTTAGTGCTACCTACTGCCTCTGTCGAGGAGTTCATCAATACGGCCACACGCTTGGAACAGATAAGGCACTAGTATGGTGCAACTTCCTCCCAACCATCATATGGTATAGAACTGGAGGACCCAGTCATCCAGTTAAGAAGGGAGCTGGAGGGCTTGAAAAGGAATAAGCCCTACACAGAGGAGGAGACGGTTGTAGCTCAGCTGAGAAAAGAGATTGAAGCCCTCAAGCTCCAAAAGGAAGAGGAGGCCCAAGCAGAAGAACTAGCTCAACTGAGACAAGAATTGCAAGAACTCAAAGCAGGCGGCATTAAGAACGGACTCTGGTGCTTCATGTGCAGCAAGCAAGGGCACATAGTAAGTGAATGTCCTCTGCTATATGTGACTTGTCAATTATGCAGGAAGATTGGGCATGAGGCCCATGATTGCCAAGTAAGGGGAATGCCGACAACGACATACTGGACACAAGGAGGACTCTTGCCACCAGCAAATGTAATGGCAGCAGCAGCAAACCAAGGTAACAACTATAATCCTAGACCGAGAACTAACTTTGCAAATGGGCCTAGAAGGCCAATTATTTGCTTCAGATGTGGAGAATGCAGGCACTACCAATCTAGGTGCACTCTCCCAGAAAATGCACCTCCTTGCAGGAACTGTCCAGAGGCCAGGGATCACTATACAAACTGTTGTCCTAAGAATCAAGCCTCTACTTCCGGACCCCATCTCCAATTGATCTCTATATTCAAGGAGGAAACATTACCTCAGGTGAATGAACCCTCACCATCTACCAGAGTAGTACAATTAGAAGAACTCGAATCTTTTGCAATACAGACAAGAAGCAAGGGAACGGCAAAAGTGGTAGAAAATCAAGAATCGATAATTAAGGAATTGAACAAAGACAGAGTTGCATTTGAAGACAAAGCCACCACAAATGCAGATACAAACCAAAAGGAATGTCTCATAGGCACCAGTGATGCCATTGGGCATGCCTTCAACAGGGCTCAAGAAGAGTTTGGCAAAGCTAATGAAGCTCACTCTCTTAAAGAGTCAGAGGCTTCAAAACTACTCAAGTCAATAAAGAAGGAGGTTAGTATTTTTGAATTAATAAAGATGGATGGGAAATTCAGGTCAGAATTATTGCAGATAATTGATGAGGCTTCTACTACAAGCTTAGTGGCCAAGACTGCTATTTTACATAAAGGGATAATTATGGGGGAAGCACCCCTTACGGATTATAAAAGTCCTCGGCTTACAATATCAATCAAGGGTCATGAATTTCAAGGTGTTATTGTAGATGGTGGTTCTGGCATTAACTTGATGCCTGAACATACCATGAAAAAGATTGGACTCCACCCTTCAAGACCGGCAAATTTCACGGTTACGTTGGCAGATCAGAGCAAAGTAAGGCCCTTGGGGGTGATCCCAAAAGTTCCACTTGATGTACAAGGTAATCTATTCTCTGGATTTTGTGGTTTTAAGATTGCCCCAGGTTGAAGGAGGATTTCCTCTCTTAATTGGAAGACCTTGGCTAAGGCATGCCAGTGTCATTCATGATTGGGGTAAGGACACTATGTGGGTACAAAAGAAAGGGCAGAAGCTGACACAAATTCAATTAGAGGAAGGCCCAGACAATCAAGGAAACACTAGTATGATGCAAACAGTGAGCATTTGCATGGAAACAGAAGCGGAGGATCAACCCCAAATAGATTTTGAGGAAGAAGAGGATATTCTAAGTTGGCTCCAAGCAGGCAACTCTTCCTCTTGTTTTGGAATTTTTCTTGATAATCCTGGCACGACTGAAGGCTATGATGAAGACAAGGAAAAGGTCCAGGTTGATGGATTGGGAGAACCCATCACTGACCACAGAAGGGGCAGGAAGATACCCCTCAGGTACAAATTGGAGGAGGATGTGTCAACCACAGATAACGAAGTTTCTGAAGCTAAAAACAAGGTAAAAAATTTTGAGGTTGAATGTTCTTTCCCATTTCAAGAAATCCCTGCAGGATGGATGCAGGACAAGGAGGAACACATCGAAGTCCAAAATACTCCTGCTTATGAAGCAATGCACGAAAAGCTAGTAGAAGAAGACAAGGAAGCAGATGCACACGGAGATAATATGGTGACAAGAAATCTGGTCCAAGAAATACACTTAGGCACTCAAAACAATAATCAACTAGTTTTGGCGGCCACTTGGTTGTGGAGCCACCTAGAGCTCCTAGAAAAGGTAAAATCATTCTTGACCCAGTATGCAGATGTTTTTGCCTGGCATTATAAAGACTTAGAAGGAGTGCCTGCATCTTATGGAGAGCACAGAATCCCTCTGGTTGATGGAGCCAGACCCATCAGAGGAAGGAGTTATAGACTTAATCCAAAGTATGCCGAAGCCGTCTACGTGGAAATCCAGAAGATGGAGGATGCAGGAATCATCATTCCTATGGAACACTCAGAGTGGCTCTCACCTATGGTTATAGTACCGAAGAAGAATACTAATAAAATCAGAATTTGTGTTGACTTTAGAGCTCTCAACAAGGTGACCATTCCAGATGGGTTCCCTATGCCTTTTGCAGAACAGGTCATTGAAGAAGTGGTTGGGCATGCATTATATAGTTTTATGGATGGATTCAGTGGCTATAATCAAATATCAATACATCCAGAGGATCATGAAAAGACTGCTTTTATCACACCTTGGGGAACATATGTGTATGTAAAAATGCCATTTGGGCTCAGAAATGCTCCAGCCACCTTTAACAGAACGGTTAATCTCATTTTTGGCCCCCTATTGCTGGAATCACTTAGAATCTTCATGGATGACTTCTCTTCGTTTTCAGGATCTCACAAGGAAACTCATCTAGATTGTTTGGACCACCACTTGAGGCAGCTGCATAATATTTTCCAAAGATGCAGAGAGACTAAGTTAAAGCTCAATCCAAATAAATGTCATTTCCTCGTGACAGAAGGAACCCTTTTAGGACATGTGGTGTCGGCTAAAGGTATGGCCCCAGATCCTGACAAAATCATGTCTATATTAAAGTTACCTAAACCTAAATCTCCTAAAGAGATCCAGAGTTTCTTGGGGCATACCGGTTATCATAGAAGGTTTATAAAAATGTATGCAGAGATAGCTAGACCTCTGACTAGACTTACAGGTAAGGAAGTACCTTTCAAATGGGAAGAAGAGGAGGAAAAGGCATATCAGACATTACGATCAAGGTTGGTGTGTGCTCCTATCTTGGTCACACCTGAGTGGTCAAAAATCTTTCATATACATGTCGATGCCAGTGCATATGCAGTAGGGGCAGTTTTGACCCAACCTAGTGAAGAATTTAAAGTGGACAGGCCAATTCAATATGCAAGTAGAATCTTGACCAAGGCTGAGAGGAATTACAGTACTACTGAAAGGGAAGCCCTAGCAATGGTCTTTGCTGTCCAAAAATTATGTCATTACTTACTGGGGGTAAAATTTATTATTATATCAGCTCACCAACCACTAAAATACCTACTCAACAAACCCCAGGCCACCGGTAGAATATGGAGGTGGTTATTGTTGTTCCAAGAATTTGAATTTTCTGTAGTCCATAAACCAGGGAAAGAGAATGTTATCACCTATCCAGAATAAATATGATGAATCAATCTAGTGGAATCAATGACGACTTTCCAGATGCTCATCTGTTTGCTTTAAAAGCTCAAGGTTGGTATTACGACATTAAAAATTTCAATAAAACTGGATTGTATCCAGAAAAGGCTAGTGCTGTACAAAAGAAGAGCCTGCTAATCAAGAGTAATCCATATACCTTCATCGAGGATAAATTGTACAAACAGGGCAAAGATGACCGGTTCAGGAAGTGTTTGGAAGAAGAAGAAGTGAGGGAAGTCCTTCACTCTGCACATGAAGGTACAGGTGGTGGGCACCTCCCAGGACATATTATGAGTCAGAGGATATTGGATGCGGGTCTATGGTGGCCTACACTATTTAGGGATGCAGATAAGTGGGGAAAGGTATGTGATATCTGCCAGAGGTGTGGACCTAAGCCAACAAAGCAGAGACATAACCCCTTGGTTATTTCCACCTCCTGGCAACCATTTGAGAAGTGGGGGCTAGATTTTGTAGGGCCCATCTACCCTCCCGCTTCTCCAAAAAGAGAAAAATATCTCTTGATAGCTATAGATTATGCGACAAAGTGGGCAGAAGCTATTGCCTCCTCCGATTGCACTGCCCAAACTGTTGCTAATTTCATTTATAGTAACATCATTTGCAGTTTTGGTTGTCCACTTGAAATTTGTATTGATCAAGGTACACATTTTGTCAATAAGGTCCTGCAAGAAATCTTCAACAGGTATAGAATTCTTCATAGGACCTCTTGCGCTTACTACCCACGAGCAAATGGACAGGCTGAGTCGACAAATAAGGTTTTAATTGCAATGTTAAGAAAGGACTGTATGTTGCAACCCACTTCATGGGGCATTGCGTACCTAGGTACACTTTGGGCATACAGGTTAGCCTACAAAGAGGCCACTGGATATTCCCCATTCCAACTGGTTTATGGCATATTACCTATCGAGCCCTTTGAATTTTTACATGGATCGCCGAAGATAGCATTCATGCAGGGAAAGAAGGATTGTGATGTCTCTCAAAGGCTAGGAGCACTTCATAAAGTGGAGGAGATTCGTCTACTAGCGACCAAACAATTGATAGAGACTCAGATGAAGCGGAAGGAGGCACATGATCGACATCTGTGGAAAAACAACATTGAAGCAGGCATGTTAGTTCTTCTCCATAAACCTAACCCTCATACGACTGCAAAAGGGAAATGGATCCCTCATTGGGAAGGACCTTTTCGCGTGTTGAAGATATTGCATTGGGGTGCTGTGCAATTGGAAACCCTCGCTGGCGACACCATACCTTTAGTAAACATTTCCAGACTCAAGGCTTATTATCAAGTATCATAACCATTGCATTTTCATTTATTTTGTTTCCTAATTGTTTTGGATTGTTTTAATAAGTAGTAATAATCAGCAATGCTCTCGCATTTTTAAGCATTTTTAAGCGCAAGTCTTCTTCCTTTGTGCTATTTCATCAATAAAAATCAAAAAAAAAAATTCATCGTTAAATAAAATTGGGCGTCAATTTTTTGGTACGGCTCTTAGTTTAGCTCAATAACTTTCATTAATGCCCATTTCTTTGTTCTCTCTTGAATGGCTAAGATTAAGAGTTGCATATCCTCTCTTTTGAGCCACCTTTTATGGTGAACCATTCTTGATTAGGAGGTGCTCCTTCATTCCTCATTGCTATATAATATGCCTCCTCTTCATTCTTGCTCCCTCAGCATCAATACTGTTATCATCTTGGCGCTCTGGCTATGATGGTGAAGCTATGATGGTGAACGTGGAGTGCATGCGTCCGACGTGATCCTCCATCCTTCCCCGCACCCCTCTCTCCAACCCCCGCTCGCCACCTCACCCCCTCCCGCAGCGCCCACCCCTCTCCATTTCCCCCGCCCACCACCCCTTCCTACCCCCCTATCCAACCCCCCCGCTCGCCGCCTTGAAGTATTTCGATGGCGTGCACCACACTAGACTCTCCTTCTCAAGAGCTCCACGACGATATGCTCAAAGTAGAAAACCGAGCTCCGGTCCCCACGCACAGTACTCCGCACAGTGCTGTACAATACGCAAAAAACGCAGTACACAGGGAGCACGAAGACAGACTTCTTAGGTCTTACGAATGCGGTCGAACTTACAGTCTGTGACTGACCAGGCCACTATATGTTTTATTAAAGAACATATACAAAGAAGTGTCCGGTGGCCATTTGGCCTTTCACATGGACACTAACGGTAACAATCTCCCACTAAAGGCCAATATGGCCAGAGTAACTATGGGAGAAAAAAGAAAGAATGATAAAGAATACCTGAGTGTAAGTATACAAACTATACCTCCCACCTGATGGGCATGTTACACAGTATACAAGTGACTGTGTAAGATCAAGAATCAAGTAACCCCCATCAAGTGACAACAGTGTCGAAAGCTATCCTGTGGTAGAGCTTTAGTCAAAGCATCTGCAGCATTATCTCGAGTGTGAACCTTCTCAAGAATAATGCTCTCAGTGGCTAAGCAATCTCTAATGAAGTGATACCTCACCTCAATGTGCTTGGTCTTTGCATGATAGACCGGATTCTTAGCCAAAGCAATGGCACTCTGACTATCACTGAGCAAGTGAGGTACATGCTGAGGCAAACCCATATCACAAGCAAGACGAGAAAGCCACAATGCTTCCTTACATGCCTCACTTGCTGCAACATACTCTGCTTCTGTGGTGGAAACAGCTGTACATTCTTGAAGACGAGATCTCCAAGAGATAGCACCTCCAGCAAAATGAAAAATGTACCCTGATGTAGACTTACGATTGTCTACACAACCAGCATAGTCAGAATCTGTGTAACCAATAATGGATGCTTTCCCTCTACCTAAGCATAGACACTTGTCCTTAGTGCCACTCAGATATCTCAAAATCATTTTGACCGCTTCCCAATGCTTCTTGCCAGGATTAGACATATATCTGCTCACAACTCCCACTGCAAATGCAATGTCTGGTCTCGTAGCTACCATAGCATACATGAGACTACCAACAGCAGACTGATAGGGAATTTTGGTCATGAATTCCTTTTCCTCATCTGATTTGGGGCAGTCATCCTTGCTCAATTTCACATATGTGGGTAAAGGTGTACTCAATGCCTTTCCACCCTGCATATTGAATCGATGAAGTACTTTGGATATGTACTCACTTTGAGACAAGTATATGCATCTTTTACTCCTATCACGAGTAATGCGCATGCCAAGAATATGTTTGGCATCCCCCAAATCCTTCATATCAAATGTCTGACTCAACTTCTTTTTGAGAATTGACAAATCATAAGAGGACTTCCCAGCAATCAACATATCATCAACGTAAAGTATCAAGCATATCAAGCTGCCATCAGAACATCTCTTTGTGTAGAGACAATGATCCTCATTGCTCCGAGAATAGCCTTGGGACTTCATAAAAGCATCAAACTTTTGGTACCATTGTCTAGGAGACTGTTTAAGTCCATACAAGCTCTTCTTGAGCTTACAAACTAGACTTTCCTTGCCAGGAACTACATAACCCTCTGGTTGTTCCATATAGATCTCATCTGTAAGATCTCCATGCAAGAAAGCTGTTTTCACATCCATTTGGACTAGCTCTAAGTCCTCCATTGCAACGAATCCAAGCAACATGCGCAAAGTAGTCATCTTGACCACTGGGGAGAAGATTTCCTCTAAAATCAACACCATGTTGTTGCTTAAAACCCTTTGCAACAAGTCGTGCTTTATATTTTGGAGAAGCACTATCTGATGTGAATTTCAGCTTATATACCCATTTACATGGTAAAGCTTTCCTTCCCTTTGGCAAAGGTACTAAGTCCCAAGTACCATTCTTGTGAATAGAATCCAACTCACTCTTCATGGCACGCTCCCACTTGACATGATCCTCTGTCTGCATAGCCTCTTTGTAGCAAGAGGGCTCACCGGCATCTGTTAGCATAACAAAATCTAAACCTGGAACATATCTATCAGGTGGATATGAGACACGTGCAGAACGTCTCAATGGTTGCTGAACAGGAACATGTGCAGACTGATCTGAATGAACATTCTCTTGAACATCCCTATGTGCAGCATTTTTATGCATGCTAACCGGAGGACTAGTATCCTCAAACACCACTCTTCTCACTTCAACCTCCTTAATCGGCTGTTTATGCATCTTAGACTCATTAAAAATGACATCACTACTTCTGATCACTGACCGTGTTTCAGGATCCCATAAGCGATATCCAAATTGTCCTTCTCGACCATATCCAAGAAAAATGCATTTCTTTGACTTATGGTCCAACTTCTGTCTAAGATTCTTGGGTATATGAACATATGCTTCACACCCAAAAACTCGAAGATGATCATAATATGGTGGTTTCCCTGTCCATAACTCTTGTGCCACTTTCAGACCTTTGGCAGTACTAGGTGAAAGGTTAATCACATGAACTGCAGTCAATACTGCTTCTGCCCAAAAACCTTGTGAGAGGTTTGCATGATGCAACATAGAGACTACTCTATCTTGAATAGTTCTATTCATCCTCTCAGCTACACCATTCTGTACTGGAGTATAAGGAGCTGTAAACTCTCTACGAATCCCTCTACACTGATAGAAAAGGCTGAATTCATGTGAGGTATACTCACCCCCATTATCTGAACGTAAAGCCTTAAGCTTAGTTCCTTTTTCAGTCTCAACTGAAGCAAGCCATTTTCTGAAAGTAGGGAATACATCATCCTTCGATTTGATAGGATATACCCAGACTTTTCTAGTAGCATCATCTATGAAAGTAACAAAGTAAAGAGAACCACCTAAGGACCTAGTGGGCATAGGACCACACACATCAGTATGAACAAGATCTAAAGGCTGAATTGAAGAGTCAATGTGCGTTTTATGCACATTTCTGGTTTGCTTTCCATATTGACAATGCTCACAAAATGAAAAATCAGAGAAAGATAACACAGGTAAGTAGCCAGAACGAGAAAGATTTTCCATTCCACTACGAGATATATGGCCCAAACGACCATGCCAAATACAAGCCATAGGTTGTTCAGTAACAGCTAACAAGTGTTCTTTCTGTGATACAAATAAAGGGTAAAGTGAGCCAGCTTTCCTTCCTTTTGCAATAACCATATTGCCCTTTGATATACGAAAGGACTGAGCATAGAAGACCACCTTGTAACCAAGGTCATCAAGTTGACCAACTGACATCAAACTGCGTGATAACTGAGGTACATGGCGTACATTATGCATAGTAAATTTTGAACCGTCAATGAACTGCACAACCACATCTCCAATCCCCACAACATCACACTGGTAAGAGTCACCAAGTCTCACGGTACCAAGAGACTTTGCTGCATAATTAGAGAACCATTCTCTATGTGGTGTCACATGTAAAGAAGCACCAAAATCTAGCAGCCAGGTGTGGGAAAGAGAATCAGCCATAAGTGCCTCAGATGGCACAGTACTATCAAGTGTCAACACATCAGCATCATCAGAAATAGCATTAATTTCTTCAATCTTCACAGTCGAAGTAGATGGTGCAGGTAACTGTTTAACATGCCCATCAACATTCTGTCCTTTACCTTTAGCATTCTTTAATGCATAACAGTCTTTCTTCATGTGTCCTTTCTTATGACAATAATGGCATTCAATATCCCTCTTCCTTGATTTACTTCTGCTCTTATTCCGTTGACCATTCTTTTCCTTGTTCTTGCTCCTGCCACGTTGTTGATTCTTTCCTTGGTAAGAATCACGAACATTATATGCATCTCCACTCTGAGTGCCAACCATAGATTTTCTACGAATCTCCTCACTCAAGAGTGCTCCACATATGTCATCATAGACGAGTTTACCACCTGGTGCACTATTGCTAATAGCTGTGCAAAATGTATCCCATGATGATGGCAGGGTGCATAACAGCAATACTGCTTTCATTTCATTGTCCATATCCATTTTCTGAGCCTGTAACTGGGAGAATATGGCATCAAACTCATTTAGATGAGCAGCAACACTATCTGTGTCCTTCATACGAAGGTCGTATAATTTTCTCATCAGATATACTTTATTTGATGCCGTCTCTTTTTCATATGTATTGCATAACTTCTTCCAAAGCTCCTCTGCACTTTCACAGTCTAATACTGTAAAGTAAACATTATCTGCTAGGTGCAAGCGAATGGTAGACCTGGCCATTTCATCTAACTCATCCCAATCATCTTCATCCATGTCAGCAGGCTTCTTTGAAATCCCATTTACTGGCTTCCATTGCCTTCTTTGAATCAGCACATCTTTAATCTGATTCTTCCATAGAGCAAAGTTTGTGCCATCAAATTTTCGGATCTCAAAATGGTCTTTGCCCTGCAAGTTATAGCTCCTCCTTGGAACGCTAGCACTAGACCCTGATCCACCGGATGTGCCTGAGACCTCTGATGCCATGATCGTAGAGAACTGAATAGAATGATAATGGAGCTAGAAGAGTCCAAACACCAACAAATAAGTGTATCAAGGAGTAAATCGACCACTATATAGTTGACTAAACCAGAAATCTGGAAAAATTTTGCCAGAGTATCCTCTGCAAAATTAGCATATGACCAGTGTAAAAGTATCATAAAACTGCAAGTACTAACATGTCTACCTGCATAGTGAATCACTGACTCCACTGCATATAATCAGTTACCCAATAGAAGCCAACTAGGCTTATCGAGCACCTATGAACAACTATCATACATCTCCTATGGCGAGGCTGGGTAAGTCTTCCACCTGCATCACTGAAGAGACCCCGACATCTGGGTGTCTCCCAGTTAAGAAAACCTCACCACGACCCTCTTTATCAAACGTAAAAGGCTTTATGCAAAGAACGTAACCGCTATATCAATGCCCACATGGACGTACATAAGCGGTATCCACAGAAGCGTACATGGTGTGTATGTGCTCAATATATGCAGTAAAATGACACTGAAAGGTTGAATACACAGCCCAAAAAACTAGCCAATAACACCTCCAAGTGTCTGTCAACTCTGATGTTTTAGGCTTTAAAAACCTGCATAAATTTGCAGCGACTGCTCCCACCAAAACTGAAAACCCCTCGAGAAACCTGTAGTTTTACGAGTGTGGCTGAAAATACAGCCCCAAAGGTTGATATTTATTGTCTGAGAAGTACAAGGAACACTCTTCTTGATGTTCTTGGACCTGTGTGAAGAGAACTACGTGCGAAAGTACTCCAAAATGGCTCCAAAAACACCCCAAAATTGCTTCAGAAATAGGCTTTAAAAGCAAAAATGAAGCTTTGAGGGACCAAAACTTGTTCAAGGTAATGCCAACCTTAGTCTTTCCCCTTCTTCAAACACCACAAGAGTGTAGCTTAGTGGCAAGAGATTGCCGCGGTTAAGCGAGCTCTGGGGGGAACAGTACTGGGATGGGTGACCTCCCGAGAAGTACCGGGAACCTCTATATTCCTTGATCGTTGAGGTCCTCCCTCGCGCGCAGCCAACGGCGCCAACGGTGACTTCGGTGACTCGGATGACAAGGTATGCCAAGGTCGCTTCGCTCGCACAAAAGGAACAAAGCTTTTTGCCTCGAACTGCTCTGATACCAGTGAAGTATTTCGATGGCGTGCACCACACTAGACTCTCCTTCTCAAGAGCTCCACGACGATATGCTCAAAGTAGAAAACCGAGCTCCGGTCGCCACGCACAGTACTCCGCACAGTGCTGTACAATACGCAAAAAACGCAGTACACAGGGAGCACGAAGACAGACTTCTTAGGTCTTACAAATGCGGTCGAACTTACAGTCTGTGACTGACCAGGCCACTATATGTTTTATTAAAGAACATATACAAAGAAGTGTCCGGTGGCCATTTGGCCTTTCACATGGACACTAACGGTAACACGCCTCACCCCCTACCGCACCCCCCTATCCAACCCCCCCGCTCGCCGCCTCACCCCCCTACCGCAGCGCCCCCCATCTCTCCACTTTCCCGCCCACCACCCCTTCCTACCCCCCTCTCCAACCCCCGCCTCACCTCCTACCGCAGCGCCCCCCCTTCTCTCCAAGTCCCCCGCCCACCACCCCTCTCTCCGACCCCGCCCACCACCCCTATCCAACACCCCCGACACCTCACCCCCGACCGCAGCGCCCCCCCTCTCTCCGAGTCCCCCGCCCACCACCCCTCTCTCCGACCCCGCCCACCACCCCTATCCAACACCCCCGCCACCTCACCCCGGACCGCAGCACCCCCCCTCTCTCCAACTCCCCCGCCCACCAACCCTCTCTCCGACCCCGCCCACCACCCCTATCCAACACCCCCGACACCTCACCCCGACCGCAACACCCCCCCCTCTCTCCAAGTCCCCCGCCCACGACCCCTCTCTCCGACCCCGCCCACAACCCTTATCCAACACCCCCGACACCTCACCCCCGACCGGAGCGCCCCCCCCTCTCTCCAAGTCCCCCGCCCACCACCCCTCTCTCCGACCCCGCCCACCACCCCTACCAAACAACCCCGACACCTCACCCCCGACCGCAGCGCCCCCCTCTCTCCGAGTCCCCCACCCACCACCCCTCTCTCCGACCCTGCCCACCACCCCTATCCAACACCCCCGACACCTCACCCTCGACCGCAGCGCCCCCCCCTCTCTCCAACTCCCCCGCCCACCACCCCTCTCTCCGACCCCCGCCCACCGCAGCGCCCCCCCCCTCTCTCCAAGTCCCCCGCCCACCACCCCTCTCTCCGACCCCGCCCACCACCCCTATCCAACACCCCCGACACCTCACCCCGACCGTAGCGCCCCCCCCCCCTCTCTCCAAAGTTCCCCGCCCACCACCCCTCTCTCCGACCCCGCCCACCACCCCTATCCAACACCCCCGACACCTCACCCCGACCGCAGCGCCCCCCCCCTCTCTCCAAGTTCCCCGCCCACCACCCCTCTCTCCGACCCGCCCACCACCCCTATCCAACAACCCCGACACCTCACCCCCGACCGCAGCGCCCCCCCTCTCTTCGAGTCCCTCACCCACCAACCCTCTCTCCGACCCCGCCCACCACCCCTATCCAACACCCCCGACACCTCACCCCGACCGCAGCGCCCCCCCCCCCCCCCCGTCTCTCCAAGTCCCCCGCCCACCACCCCTCTCTCCGACCCCGCCCACCACCCCTATCCAACACCCCCGACACCTCACCCCCGACGGCATGGCCCCTCCTCTCTCCAAGTCCACCGCCCACCACCCCTCTCTCCGACCCCGCCCACCACCCCTATCCAACACTCCCGACACCTCACCCCGACCGCAGCGCCCCCCCCCCCCTCTCTCCAACTCCCCCGCCCACCAACCCTCTCTCCGACCCCGCCCACCACCCCTATCCAACACCCCCGACACCTCACCCCGACCGCAGCGCCCCCCCCCCCTCTCTCCAAGGCCCCCGCCCACCACCCCTCTCTCCGACCCCGCCCATCACCCCTATCCAACACCCCCGACACCTCACCTCCGACCGCAGCGCCCCCCCCCCTCTCTCCAAGTCCCCCGCCCACCACCCCTCTCTCCGGCCCCGCCCACCACCCCTATCCAACAACCCCGACACCTCACCCCCGACCGCAGCGCCCCCCCTCTCTCTGAGTCCCCCACCCACCACCCCTCTCTCCGACCCCGCCCACCACCCCTATCCAACACCCCCGACACCTCACCCAACCGCAGCGCCCCCCCCCCCCCTCTCTCCAAGGCCCCCGCCCACCACTCCTCTCTCCGACCCCGCCCACCACCCCTATCCAACACCCCCGACACCTCACCCCGACCGCAGCGCCCCCCCCCCCCCCTCTCTCCAAGTTCCCCTCCCACCACCCCTCTCTCCGACCCTTCCCACCACCCCTATCCAACACCCCCGACACCTCACCCCAACCGCAGCGCCCCCCCCCTCTCTCCAAGTTCCCCGCCCACCACCCCTCTCTCCGACCCGCCCACCACCCCTATCCACCACCCCCGACACCTCACCCCCGACCGCAGCGCCCCCCCCCTCTCTCCGAGTCCCCCACCCACCACCCCTCTCTCCGACCCCGCCCACCACCCCTATCCAACACCCCTGCCACCTCACCCCCGACCGCAGCACCCCCCGTCTCTCCAACTCCCCCGCCCACCAACCCTCTCTCCGACCCCGCCCACCACCCCTATCCAACACCCCCGACACCTCACCCGGACCGCAGCGCCCCCCCCCTCTCTCCAAGTCCCCCGCCCACCACGCCTCTCTCCGACCCCGCCCACCACCCCTATCCAACACCCCCGACACCTCACCCCCGACCGCAGCGCCCCCCCTCTCTCCAAGTCCCCCGCCCACCACCCCTCTCTCCGACCCCGCCCACCACCCCTATCCAACACCCCCGACACCTCACCCCGACTGCAGCGCCCCCCCCCCTCTCTCCAAGTTCCCCGCCCACCACCCCTCTCTCCGACCCCGCCCACCACCCCTATCCAACACCCCCGACACCTCACCCCCGACCGCAGCGCCCCCCCCCCCCCCTCTCTCCGAGTCCCCCACCCACCAACCCTCTCTCCGACCCCGCCCACCACCCCTATCCCACACCCCCGACACCTCACCCCGACCGCAGCCCCCCCCCCCTCTCTCCGAGTCCCCTGCCCACCACCCCTCTCTCCGACCCCGCCCACGACCCCTATCCAACACCCCCGACACCTCACCCCCGACCGTAGCGCCCCCCCCCCCTCTCTCCGAGTCCCCCGCCCACCACCCCTCTCTCCGACCCCGCCCACCACCCCTATCCAACACCCCCGCTCGACGCCTCAACCCCGACCGCAGCGCCCCCCCCCCCCCTCTCTCCAATTCCCCCGCCCACCACCCCTCTCTCCGATCCCCGCAGCGACCACCCCTCTCCATTTCCCCACCACCACCCCTTCCTACCCCCCTATCCACAACCCCACCGCTCTCCACCAATTACCCTGCCAGCGCCCCCTCCCTCCATCACCTTGCAGCCCTCCACTTACCCCCGCATATCTCCTCCGCCTCCCCCTCCATTTGGACCCGCTCACCACCCTCCCCCTCTCGTTACTTCCGCACCTCCAATTCCTTCCGTGGCTTTCCCCACTTTTCCCAACGAGCAATCCTCGCTTCCATCACATCATCTTTCCCCAACCTCTCCCCCCACAACTCCCCTCCACCTCCAAGACCTTCCAGAAGAGACTTGCAGCCAATCGATTGGGGGCCTTGCCAGCCATCCAGGACATCGAATTTCTACTCCTCAGCTTCTTCTCCTCATTTCCATCATGGCCGACCCCTCCGCTCTGGGTGCTAATTCAGAACCCACGCCGCCCGCACTGCCTACAAACCATTCCAATCAACATACTCCGCCGTCCGAGTTTCCTCCCAACCATCACAATCAATCCTCTCCCACATCCGCGCTTCCCTCCGGCCATCCAAATCAACCTACTCCCTCGGCAGAACACTCTGTTCCCGCTAACGCTCCGCAAGATGCATCGCACTCGGCTCCTCCTCCTGCCCTTCTTGCTATTCCTATTTATTCCATACACTCTGATTCCACCGACCTTTATTCCCCACCTCCCATCCCTCAACCTCCTTCTCCTTCCCCATCTGTGTCTCATTCCTCCCACCCATCTTCGCCAACCGGGGATTATATGCGCCTGTTTCTTCCACCTGACTTAAACCTGCAAATCCGTATACATTTATCCCTTCCCACCATTGCCCTTCGTCAAATGTTTTCCATTGAAGATCTTCAGCAGGCGGGCCTGTGGGGCTTGGCCAACGTTTTCTTCAATAATCCATCCAATTTTACCCAGGTTTATGAAGCTATCTGCCTTTTCCCTCATTATCGAACAGGTACTCTCTCCATCCCAGCCATTGCCAACAGTATTGGGTCCTCCCTCTTACATTTTAGTGCTTCCCCCTTCCTATACTCTGGATTGTCAGCATCGGCTACCATTGCCTTTTGTACCGATCACTTTCAAAGTAATGCTAGGTTTTCACTCCGCATGACCACCATTCTCAATGCGTTCATTTTTTTATTTTTACTGCGTAGTCCCACATCTTAGCTCCCCTGGTCAGATATTCGTATTGCCGATCCGCTTTCCTGCTTTCTCCATAGCCGTCCTTACCCTTACGCAACCCTCATTTATAGTTCCTTGACTTTGCGCTCCCGTCGACTCCGCCAGGCTATCTCTAGGGGCTCTCATGCATTTTCCATCTATTCTGCGCCCTTCTTAGCTTGGATCTATCAAATTCTGGCCCACAATGTTGCTTTTCTCCCTACCAACCCTGGGTTACCTTCCATTGCTCAATCTCCCTCCCCCGCTCTAATCTCAATTGAGTCAGCTTCCGCATCGACACCACCATCCGCACCACCTCATATTCCCTCCTTCCCTCCCCAATCTTCTTCACCTATCCCTCCAGCCTCTACCACTTCTCCGTCCATGCCTACCCCTCCCCTTATCCCTAGACCTCCCCTCTTTTCAGCTTTCAAGCCACTCATTCAAACGCAACTCAACCCTCAAAACCCCACCTGTATGCCCCCACTTCCTCCGGATTCCACCTCACCCCCTATCATTAATGTTCCTGTCAGTCAACCACTTCCCTCCCACAATCCTTCCCCTCCCAATCCATCTTCCACTACCACCCTTCCTCCTCATCCGCCGGTAATTCCTCCTTCCACTCTCCCTCCTGATCCATCGGCCACTCCTCCTCCGCACTTTGACCTCCCATCAACCCCTTCCTTTTTGCAATTACTACAGGACGCGAGTGTCGCTGCTCTCTGCAATGCTCAGGCCTCCCAGATTTCCTTAGATTCGGTATCCGCAGCCGCTTCGGTTCATCAACAGTATATCTCAACAAAAGAAAACATCAATCGCATGGCCAATTCTCAATGGCACTCGCTCAACGAAATGGCTCGATTTCTCAAAGAAGAGAGAGATCATTATCGCGATATGGCCGACTCTGCGTTGAAAGCCTTAGAAGATCTTCAGAATCGCTCTAACTTAGGGCTTTGTACTAATGCTGCATGCACACGTATCCGACGGGAAAGGGATCATTTTAGGCAATGCCTTAGTTCGCTAGAGCATATGATTGAACACGCTTCTCCTCCTTTGCCCCCCTCTCCACCAACAACATCGGCTGAGAATCTCAATCAACCTGCACAATAATTTGCCATCCACATTCTAAATAAATTGCTCATCCCCTTCATAATAATTGCTCTTAGATTCCATTATCGCTTTGTCAATACTTTCTCCTCCCTCTGATTTCTCAATAATTCCTGTAGGGTGCCTTATACCTTTTCTTACTTAAATAATATACACACCCTTTAAAATCTTTTCTTGCCTCAGCTTCGTTGTGCTCATGTCTGTGTAGTTTTTCTGTTTTGTATTGCTGTTGTCTTTTCTGTTTTGTATTATTGTTGTCTCTTCGGGACGGAGAGATCTTTAGGTGGTGGGCATCTGTCGAGCCCGGTTGAAACTAAGGGTGCAAATTATTTTTTCTCTTAAGGTTCAAAGGATGAATTTAAAATCTTAAGGTGCAAAAGTAAAGACTTAAAAGGAAAGGTGAAGGTATGGAAGCCCCGTACGCAAAGGTGGAAATAGGGCCGCCCAATCAAAATTTTATTTTAAAGTCACTCTTGTTCTAAAGTCACTACAGGACAAAGTAGTGAGTCGTTGAGGACCAGTTAAAAAGACAATCTTGGGACATTGAAAGGGCACCAAGATTGTATTACAGTTAGAGTGCGCGAACCGGCGGACTCCACAAAAGGGAGAAAAAAGGCTATTATTGGACACTGGAAGCAAGAGGAAGAAAGAGAGAAGTGAAGAGTCACTGGGTGTGTCGACTGCAGAAGGTGAAGATTGCAAGAAGTGAGGCTAAGGGAGGTGCACAGAGTGCGAAGCAAGGGACGAATCCCAAAAGTCTCTCTCCGCGATCAGGCCCAAAAGAGATTAGTCCCTCAGCTCGTGGAAGCTTAGTGCAAGGTGTGCACAAGGAGAAGCTGGAAGCAAGTGAAGGAGTGGTGCAGAAGAGGCCGGCTGCTGGGAGATTCTGAGATAATTAATCTTTTATGATTGAGCATTCACTGCAATTGCGCCCCGAGTATTAACTTGGATTGAATGAAATAGTATAATCCTTCTATTGTAATCAAAAACTCAAGGTTCAAAGGTTCAAAGGTTCAAAGGTTCAAAGGTTCAAAGGTGTTTCTGTAGAAGCTTGTCTGAGTTATTTCGTCTCTTGTTCTTCTTCTTTTTCTCCTACAAACCCTCAAACTCCTTCACGTCCAAGAAAACCCCCAACAGCACTATCGCAAAAATGTGGTGAATTGCTTATGAATATAGAAAGCTTTAATCATAGCTTTAGTTTATGAAACTTAAGTTTTTGATGAGAATGAACAAGGATAATAAACTTCCATCTCGTTTTTAACCATTGAGATTGCATTAGTCCAAATATGGATAAAGCTAAAATTATGATGATTAACAATGATGTGTGACGAATGCTAAAATTTTTGTTTCTCAAACACAAAACAATAGTTTATGAAAAGATTTCTACCATTCAACTACTTATCCATTTTCTTGAGTGGTGTTCATCATCTTTGAGTCTTCATCGTACTTGAGTTTGCTCCAAGCACCCGGCGTGTGCCGTTGGTTTTGGCGGTTAGCTTGATCCACCAATCGAGCATCCGAAACTTCTCGACACCTTTGAACCCTGCATGCAAAATCCGTAGTGCAACTCAGCTATATAGGACATGAAGAATTTCCAAGTTTTTATAACTATATTTCCTTGGTTGCACATATGCATAGGAACATCAAATGAAATTTCAAAATTCTTCTTTCAGATGAAATCAAGAACATGTGTGTACAAGATCTACCTTGTCATATGGTTTTGAGTCTTCAATGGATAGATCTTTCATAAAGGATCCATACCTCATAGAAGAAAGGTGTAGAAATTTATAGACGACCTCAAAATATATAATAAAGAGTTTTGTGGTGAAGATGTCACTAGCTATCTCAAGGAGTATGAAAATTTGGCTTATCCATATGGCATACCTAGGGATAATTCAGTTTCATCGTTTAGGCACATATCCAATGGAGATACACGAGATAGAATATGCCTTTAATTGGATTCATCACATATCACTTCAGATATTTTTAAGAACTTTTTTCTACAAGAATTCTCCTTTTGGGATCCACGTAAAAGGAATCGTGTAACTTTTCAAACTTGGAAATATATCTAAACCAAAAGCAAACTTAATTGAGAGTTTCCAAGACTTTGAAGAACAGTTTACTGACTTACCTGAGCAAGAACAAACCTATCTTGAGCATTATAAAGTTATGAATTTTTTAACTATTCTTGAGTAATCGATTTGCAAGGATTTAGAGCCTCTTGTGGAAGAACATAATACCTCAAATGATTTGACTAATGAAAAATAGAAGAGTATATAGAAGCAACTTCAATGACTTGCTCTAAGATATGAACATCAGCAACTCAAATACTCTCCTCTTTCAAAAAAAAATGAATTGGATTGTACTAATCAAAAGACAAATGATGAAAAGAAAAATGCAATTAAACAACACATAACAATAAGCAAACATGAGTGTGTTCATAGAAACCCTTTGACTAATTCTTATAAAATTATTCCCAAATAGATCATTAAAGAAGTGAGTGATGCAAGTGCTAAACAGATCCCACTCATCACAATAACTTCTCCTACTATTGATACTCTCATTGATGCTCCATATGAGGAAGAAGAAGATGAGAAATTAATGGTCATTAAAGAACTGGGTGATGCAAATGCTAATGAGATCCTTATCAGAGTAGCTGCTTGTAAGATTGATACTCGCATTGATACTTTCTATAAGGAAGAACAAGATGAGAACATTATAAACATTGATACTTATGCATTAGAAATTTATGAGGTTAAAGGTTTTGTTATGAATGAATACTTGTTTTGTCTTAATTTTATACACATTAATGATGCTAGTATTGTTTTTTCTAATCAAGTTTTTGAGTGGATGGATATAGGTCAAGGAAGAATGGACGATTTGATCTCTCAATGGAATATTATGAGATCCACAAAATTTGACTTAATATTTCTTTGGTTATTACAAATCCATTATCGAGAAGTCTTGTCTTGGATTTCTATATTTGATCTAAAAATATGAATAGCAATGTTTCTCATAAGTATTTCAAGATGAATTATGTTTCAAGTTTAGGATGAAGAATGGGAGTTGATTGATGAACTAAGTTTTTCTTCAAAAATAGACCATGAATAACTTTTTATTTCCATTTTTGCACCATTCTATTTAGTCTTGCATTTAAGATATGCATCAGATTATGTACAAACACATGTTGAGCTTTTCTCTTAGTCTCACGTCCCATTACACCAATCTAAATTAAAAACTGCATGATAAAATCTGCGAGGAAAGTCTAAGTTTAAGAGATAAAAGCTTCTTCATCGAATACGCTTTTACCCCTTATGCACCATATCCGTTTGAAAATGCACTTAGAGTCTCCATTGTAGGATCTCATTATATGACCTTACACTAAGGCAAAAATTGAGTTTTACCTATGCACATAAGAGTGATTGAAAGGATTGATGTATCAGGACATGACTATGTATGTAAGTGAGTGTACAAGCCTCACCATGAGAAGCCTTTTCCCCTAAGGATTGCACCATATTTGTTTCTCCATGCACTTCAAAGTATGCATCCAAAAGAGCTACATTATAAAGCCATGCATAGATACTTATCTTCCTATCCCATGCACGTATTGAATCAAGAAAATTGATCTTTGAAAGGAATTTGACTTTTAAAGCCACAGATTATTTGGCCCATCGAGGATCTTGTGCAAGTTTGGTGGGGATGAGTGTCCTAGAGATTTCCATCGATACTCTTGATCAAGCTAAACCCAAATCAAAGGTTGCAAAACAAGATGAACTACATATATGGAAGTGCCATATTTTATGGATATCCAATTGGCAAATGTTCAAATGATCGTCGCATGTTTTACAGTTCTTGCATGAAATTCGAAGAAATATAGCTTTGGAATTCGTGGGATGTAAATTTATTAATGTATTAATGTATTTTGGTGATTTTGATATACCACCTAAAGGTTCACGAGGGCATAAAACACATGAAAGAATGGACATCAATAATCCTATCTATAATTTACATAGTTCATAAATAAACCCGCATAAAGGGTTCTATTTTTAGAAAGAATTAGTAAACTAGTGGTTAGAATAAAGGCCGATCAAGACCATGATTTCTATTATTAAAAGAAAACGCTCTCTATAAAAGAGGCCGACTTTTAGTTTAACACATACTTTTCGAAGACACTCTCATGTAACCACCATTCCAACATAATCAAAAAAATCCTATAAATACGTGCACTCTGTAGACTGTCGAAGGAGAATGCATGGATGGAGATTGCACCCAATACTGTGTTCTATCTCGTCTCTTGGCGCATCTATTTTTATGTGTTTTCAACATTCATAACCCATGTGTGTGCATGAATTAAGATCGTGATCACATAATTTAGCATATTCAAAGCTTGTGGCAAATATCGTTTGTTAAACTTTCATAATCCAATGTACCATAATTTAGGGCTCTCTCTTCCACATTGAAGATTAAATATTCAAATTTATCCTGTGCTAGACGAGTAAATGTGTTTCTTCCTAACATTCACGATTTCAATTTTTTTTACTCCTCTCCTTCGTTTTTACTCTACCGAGAAGATGTGTACTCAACTAACTACCTAAAATTTATAGACCAGAAATCCTAACTTTCTTCTTCAAAGCACCACGAAAATATGTCGAATGGGGGCTTCCTCACAGAAATGGGCCTCTAACTAAATCCCCAAATATCGTATTGGATTACGGTATTCCTTTCTCTCTCTCTCTCGCTCTCTCTCTCTTTCACAAAATCACCTAGTGTAGTCCAATTGGCTTTAAGATCCTTCACGCTTTAAACACACCTGAAGCGTAAGACCATGCATCTTCGAGTGAAAGAATTTCTATAGTAAATGAAATACAAGAAAAAATAAATAAAAAACATACCTTTAATAGAATGTTCTTGTCAACTTTGTGAATATGCGGCTACATGTTTAAATAAAATCGTAAAATAATTCAATTTAAAAGAAATGAATGTAAAAGCCGATTAGATTCTCCAAAGAGTTGCAATCTTTCATCAAGGTTATTTTTTTATATTCTTCCATCTAATGGTTATTGAATCTCTACTTTGACAAAATGCATCTCTCTAAGGTTAGTTTGCACCTACAAGAAGACATCCTCCCGTCGAGCCAAATGCTCAAAATCCCCTCATGTTTTGAGTGGATATATATTTTCTTTGTTTTTATATACCAAATGTTGAACACCATAAAATTTTTAAAATGAACTGGAAATTCTTTGATTAATGGGCCCATTTTAAGTTGAATGCACAAAAACACAGAGGGATCTTCTTTCAAAAAGAATTAGATGCATATATTTCTTTTAAAGAAACAAAGTCAGCACAACTACATTTAAAATAAAATAGTATTTTCCTTTTCCAAACACATACACATTTCTAGTCAAGTGAATCAATATGAAAGAATATATCTTAGTAGGCTTCATCCAAAGATGACAATCCTTCGGTATTGCATTCATACAAATTGAACTGAAAACATGAAAAAAATCCACCTTGAACCATTCCATGAGAAAAGGAGGTGAGTCACATGGGGTATTTTCAACAAGAAGGTATGCATACCTTTGGGTTTATCCACTTTACACTCAAGAAGAGAAGAGAGTGGAATATTTTCTATAGGTGTAATGAGCAAAATCCACTTTATCAGATAAAAAAGATGAACCCATAATGGGATATGGATTAACGAAAACAACAATCAATGAATGAAACACAGCATCTATTAAAGTGAAATAACCTTCCTTATGAAAGAGGAAAGATGTTCATTGTTGATGAAGCATTAGGAGTAGTATGGAAGTAGAAATGGCTATCCTACACCTTCACATCATGGCTTCCTCCCTTCTGTGTGCTTCATTATCATAACTTGCTATCCGTATAACAAGATCTACAGCCTCATTTGCAGTATCATTTTACTGATTATAACAAGATCTCTTTGACTACTAACTCGCAGAGGTGAGTGTCCAGAGTCAATCGCAGAGGTCTGTATCCATCGCCGACCTGAGCGTCCATCACGAAGGTCTACGTCCAACAGAGTGCGTCTTAGCTGTGGAGGTTTTAGTTGCCTATCCATCACACTCTCAGAAACATCGATTCCGGAAACTTTGTGTGTAACGACGTGGAGCTTCAACTTCTTCTTCAGAAAGAAAGTATGTGTCTAAGGTACTCCAGTGAATCCATCATGCTCTTTCAAGGGGACTAAACCGCTCAACGCTGCTCACTCGATGCAAGGGCGGACGATGACAGCCACGTTGATGGAACATCATCTTGATCCTTGGCGAATTGAAGGCAACATAGCTACACAGAACATAAACTTCAGCAAATCTCATGCACAGAGACATGAGGGAGTTGCGAATTTGCGATAGACACGGGTGCTTTCCTCGGCGATAGAGGCTTGTGGGATAGACGCGGGTGCCAGAGACTCGAGCATCCGACATCTAGCGCATCATTTAGTCTATCGCAAGCTTGGAAGCTCGTTTATCGCGGGTGAGGGGGTTTGTCTATCGCGGGCTTGCAGCCGCATCTATCGCGGGTTTCTGTCCCTCATGGGACACATGGCAGCTATCGCAATCGAGGGACGCGTCTATCGCAAGCTGTTCTTTCTTCTTTTCAAAGCGCTTTGGAGTTGTTTTCAGTTCTCCGTGTTCAGAGAACTGGTTTTCGAGTATCTCGGTTTTATCCGCTCAACGTTTGTAGTAGAAGTTGAAAAGCTTTAGAACGTGTGATGCTGTGGCTTTGTTTCGCAATAGACTCAGATTCTGTGCTACACTATAGACTAAGAGTATAAGAGAGTCATAGTTAAAATTAAAACTATTGAAAAGAAAAGGAATAAGCTAGAGTTTGTGCGTGTGTGCCCCCCTCACCTCTCCTTGGATCGTTTTAATTAATTAAAAAAGAAGCAGTTCTGATTTTTGCGTATTCAGTTCTTTAGTGCGAAAAGGAAAAAAGCAAATTTTAAAGTAAAAATCACATTGTAGAAGTTAGTGGCTTTTCAATGTAAAAGGCATCTCAAAACTTTGTTTTAACGCTGCTCGTGTGAGGCTTTCTATCTATCTTTTCAATGTAAAAGTCATCCTCATAACTTTGAAACTCTCATTTAACTCTGCTCATGTGCTTATCAATGAAATCAAAGAAAGGTTTTGAAAGCAATTCGGGGCCGGAGGTGATCCTTTGTGACTCTGTGCATCTTCGACGGTTCTTCATAGTCAAGTGACTCCTGACTTGTCCATGCTTTGGATGCGGTGGGACTTTTCCTTCATGCCTCTAACTTTTCTCTCAAGGGGGTAGCCATTAGTCTAAAGGTTGTGTTTGGTCCTTGGTCTTCCTCGAAATATCTCTATTTCAGGCAAGTCAGGGTCCTTATCATGGCTCTGGCAACCTCCTCCCTTGTGAGAAGTAAGATGGTCGTGCCCTTGGGGGAGATCGGTAACCTGGCCCCTTTGTTGTACGACGGTGTTGAGCCTCCCTAGATCTCCCTTACTAGATCTAGAATTTTGTCCCTAGGCCGTAGCCCCTACTCGAAACCGTGCACAAGTGGATTTGCAATGAATGGTTCCCCCATGGGTAAAGTTTTTGTAAGTGTCAGTTCCGACTGGGTAGTCACATGTTGCTAGTCTTTGAGAATGAAGATATGGCGTTTCGAGCCCTTAGTGTAGGAACTTTGCAACTCAGGTGGGTGATCTTGTGCCTATTCAAATGGTCACCGGAGTTTACTCCCGACAAATTGAAATCTCTCTGATACCCTCTCTTGGTTGAGCTCCCTAACCTGCCGTACTTCTTGTACAACTTCATGTGGAACATTATGTCCCTATCTGAAAGTTGTTAGCTTCATGCAAAAAGTTGGTAGTCTCATTTATGAAGGTGCAAGACACTCGTTCAACGTTGGATGGTACCCTCAAATCTGTGTCGAGGCTGACCTTGGAAAGTCGCTTCCATCAATTACAGAAACCGTCCCAACGGGTGCTTTTGTTGTGGCCAACAAGGTCATAGGATTAAAGAATACCCATTGAGAGAACAAAGGAAGCAAAATCAAGAAGACCCTAGAAACGCTCAAGACAACAAAGGGCTATTGAATTGCCTGACAAACGAAGAGGAAATTAAGGACCCCTTAATCGAGAAGCTAATGCAAACAAGTTCATAGAAGTTAGAAGAAGAAGGAAAAGAAGCCCTAGGATGACTCCTCAGTGAAACAGCATGCCAGTTACCCCCTCCATGAACTTGTATTGCAATCACAAAAAGGAGATCAATGATTTTGACTACCCAGGTAGGAGCCAACGACCTCTAGAAACGGCTCAGACATGTCTCCTCGACCCATGTTTGGGTTGCAATGTTGCACCACGGGGTGTCCAGTCGGAAAGCTTGAGAACTCCATTGAAGATGAATGCCATTGATGGATTGATGTTTCCTTTGGTGCTCCCTTTTGTTTCACTTTAGTTTCTATGTATGCCCCTAATGGGGAGTTAGAGAGAAGGAACACTTACGCCTCCTTGGACTCGCTCCCCCACAAGATGCGTATTTATGGTGACTTCAACTTGGTGGAGGACCCTATGGACATATGGAACAGCAAGGGCAGGGTCATGGATAGTCCGGAGATAGAAATGTGGGGCAAAACCAAACTGCACTTGACTTTGCTCCAATTCAAAGATTTGAATGCCTTTTCGTGGTCAAATCTCCAAGTGGGCAAGGACCTGAGGAAAGCCAAACTGGATAGATGCTACATTTCTCAGAGCTTTACTCATCAATGGGGCCACCCCTCCCTCTCACAGTGCACTAACCTCACAGTCTCTGATCACTACCCGATCGTTATTGCTTTCCCACCTTTCACCAAAATCCCTAAGGCTTCTTGGTTCCATGCCTATGCGAACTCCTTCTCTCTCCCCTCCATTAATCAAGGAATTGTTGATGTCTGCAAGGAGGTGTTCGCCTTTGGCTCTCCCCGGCCAAGTGTTGGAGACGTGCTATCGATAAGCCATCATAGATCATGATTGGATCTAGGAAGATACTCGAGACTATGTAGCAGGCTCGTGGAGAAAGCTCTATATCATAGACTCTAGAGACTCTAGGAGGAAATGAACAAAGGAAAAGCTCAATCACAAAAAGGTCTATGAAAAATCAGAGCGCAGCTAAGGTACGAGGAAGAAATACAAAGAAAACATTTGAAAATTTTCTTCAAGGAGTGGTGCGCTAGCAAAGCTGACAAACCCACCAAAGAGATGTGCTGCATCCTTAAAAGGAAAAAAAAAACAAATCGATGCCCCCTATTGCTATACTCAAATGGCAATTTATGCAATACGGAAAAAGATAATTTCGGGATCATTGAAGGGCACTTCACTAGACTCTTGGGGACTCCCACCATAGATGGGACTCCACAGCAGCCATATCTTGAGTTTCCCCCATAGAATTCCACTCAACCTTCGTTCCCTGCTTGATGCACCAATCTGAGAAGCAGAAAACATTGAAGTCATTGATGCCCTCCCTTGTGGTAAAAGCCCAGGCCCAGATAGCCTAACTAATGAGTTCTTTAAATCCTTCAAGTTGGTGGTCGCCAGCCCTCTTCGTCTGGTTTTGCAAGAGGCACTCGAGTTCGGCGTGCTTCCGACTTGTCTCAACAATGGGATTATCAAGTTAATACACAAAAAAGGGGAAAAGAACATAATCGAGAATTGGCTTCCTATTACGATGCTCCAAATGGGATATAAGATCATTACCAAATTCATGGCGAAGAAAATTTCGAGCCATTTGAGAGCGTGGTTAAGCGAGGAACAAAAAGGTTTCATCAAAGGCATGTCAATTCTGGAAACCAATATAAATATATCTCGAAAGGTCTCGACTTTGCAAATGAGTCAAGACAGATGTGGTCCCCCTCAAGATCAACTTTGATAAACCTTAGGATAGGCTAGAATGGGACTATATTCTGCAGTTTCTTAAAGATCTTGGATGTAGACAAAAATTCACCAAGATGATCGCGACCCTTTTGGGAAACGCGTGGACTCAAATTAATGTTAATGGCAAACTTTCGAAGGTGATCAAACTTAGAAGATCAATTAGACAAGGGTGCCCATTGGCTCCCCTTCTCTTTGCCATTGCCACGGAAAGCCTTACCATGCTGGTGGAGCAACACATAGAAGCTGGTAATATCGAAGGCCTCCGTTTGTGTCATGACCACAACTAGATCACCATGAGACTTTTTGCCGATGATATGAACATGTTTGTCCACAATGATAGTACCAGCCTCGAGACGTTCTAGAGGTGTGTGGATACTTTTTGTGAAGCCTCTAGATCTATAATCAACCACTCTAAGCTTGCCCTGAGAGCTATTTTCAGGTCCTAGCCTAACGCTCTCATTGATCATGGCTGTCCAATCATTCCGCAGGGTCAAAGTTTTCGACTTCTAGGGATTCCCTTGGGGTTTGGTATCTCTATGGAGCAGCGGTGGAGCTGGGTGCTAGCTAGACTTGAAAATAAGCTAAACTATTGGAGAGGTATGCAAATCAATCTCACTGGTCATTCTATGGTTATCAACATGTTTCTCATATCATCCACCATTTACTTCCTTTCTTGTTGGAGACCGAAAGAGAAAGATTTTTCCAAAGTGCATAGTATATGTAGAAACTTCCTTTGGATGGGCAACCACAATAGGAGGGGGTTCCTCAAATCAAGTGGTCCATCTACACTAGCCAAAGAGATAGTGGGGGCCTTGGCATTCTGGACATTGCGTGCATGGCTAACAAACTTGCGGGAAACTGGATGATTAAGGCTTGGTGCAATGGGGAGGCCTCATGGGCCAAGTTAATCTTCAGAAACAAGAATGAGTTGCCTCTCATGGGATTCCCGAATTGGAAGAATCTTGACATCTTGACCCCATTGTCTTTCTCGATACCCGTCTTCTCCAAAGGCTAAAATCTTGTGTGCTCGCAATGGAAGAGTTGGAATAAAGTCAAAAGCTATCTAAGAATAAGTGAAGATTGGAAGTGGGTGGCCGGTACCAGACAAAAGGACTCAATCTGGTTTCGGATCCATGGCATTTGGGGCGTGGAATCTTGGAACATTCAAGATGCCAAGAAGCTATGGAACAAAGGCTTCAAAAATTGGAAATATCGTGGAAACAAGACACCAACCAGTGGATCAACTTTGAGGATATTGACTGTGGTGTCAACATTTCGTATCAAGAATGTAACACTTTGAAAAGCTGATGTAGTCTATCCTCTTATGGCAAATTCGTCATCGTGGAATCTGGACCAACCTTAAAGCTAGGAAGTTTTGGGGGATACCTCCCTGGTGCAAACGCTGCTACCAATCTTTCGAAATGTTTCTCACATCTTATTTACCTGTCCCAATTCCTACACGCTCTGGTAGATTCTCGGAAAGAAAATTAGTCTTCACAAACATATAAGATGGGAGCAAGCTGTACTCGGAAAAGTGTTCAGCTACCCTGCCAAAGTCTGGAACGCCATCAAAGGGGAAGACCAATGGAAACTCTGGCGGGAAAGATGTGCTTTTAACTTTGGGGACTCTCCCAAAGAGTGATCGATAGAGAAATCGTTGGTCCTCCTTGGCAAAAGGATTGTTAACTGTGAGAAATCCGCCCCCCCTTCAGGCTTCATGAAGTGCTCAATTTTTTATCAACAACAAGTGTTAACCCAAGTGGGCGCCACATGAGGGTGATGAGATGGTGATTGACCTTCTTTGTAATGCCATCTAGACTTTGTAAAAGCTACCCTTGCTTTGTGAGATTCTTTTTCGAGTCAGATTCTATCTTCTCCCCTTTATTCGAAAGACGAAAGCATACATTTTCTCAAAGCGAATAATTTATAGCGACCATTATTTGTTTCTTAACAATCCTTCTCAAAATATTTTTCTTTCATTTTATTTTAGAGAGACATCTTCTATGCAGCACCTTTTTAGTAGGGTCTCGCTTCTCCATTCTTTGTCTTCTTTTATCGATTTCTGTTTTTATTTCCATGTTTCCTTCGTTTCAAATGTTCACTTATTTGAGGGGACCAAAATATCTACATTGGTAACTAAAATTCAATAACCTGATATAACACGCATGTTCAAACGAACGAATGATACATAAGAAAAGCACACAACATGTGCGTCCATAACCTCTTAACGAAGAAAAGTAAGGAACGGCTGGTTGATATATACATTATTGATTGTTACAATCCGGTCTCTACTCTGTTTAGTGCAATTCTGATAATCGATCTCTTCCAGCTCTGATACTGAAAGCCGCTTTCATATTTCGCGCTATGATTATCATAGCATTCACGAGAGCACTGATTTTTTCATCAGCTAGATCATATGTTAATGATGCAATATACATCATTTTTTTTAACAAAAGTTTCTCTGCATCATTAGCTTATTCTATAGCGCGGTAAGAGTATTATGACTGAATATCTCTCTGTACTGACACATCAAACATATCCTTATAACGTTGATAATCACTGAAACAATTCTCTAAGACCGAACACTATGAGTACTGATTGACGATATGAGTCTGTACAAAGTTGTGTTGCGATTTCTTCAACGCCTTGATATATTGAGCGTCAGAGTGCATACTTTCTTGTGCAAATGCACATTCAACTCCTTTCTCACTTCATTTCACTATTATTGACCTACTACAAGCTATCGGAATTACCAAAATGAAATTAAATCACTTTATGTGCTTGCTTAAATGGCAAAGGTTTACAGTGATGCCTTTTGAAACACTGGATTAAGTGAGAGAGGTTAAATAGGTTCATGTTTTGATATGCATTGCCATTTTTTTTAAGAATATGAATGTGCGGAACACTTGATTTGTGAATTACTTAATTTCCATGGAGTTTAATTGACTCCTTTGGGTATCCACAAGCTCTAACCGAATCTAAGTCGAATAGTGATGGATGGAATAAATTATGAAGTTTATGGACATGTCTATGGACTATCGCAAAAATGTGGTGAATTGCTTATGAATAGTGAAAGCTTTAATCATAGCTTTAGGTTATGAAACTTAAGTTTTTTATGAGAATGAATAAGCATAATAAAATTCCATCCCCTTTCTAACCATTGATATTGCATTAGTTCAAAGATGGATAAAGCTAAAAGTATGATGATTAACAATGATGTGTGACGAATGCTAAAATTCTTGTTTCTCAAACACAAAACAATAGTTTATGAAACGATTTCTACCATTCAACTACTTGTCCATTTTATTGAGTGGTTTTCATCGTCTTTGAGTCTTCAACGTACTTGAGTTCGCTCCAAGCACCCGGCTTGTGCCGTTGGATTTGGCAGTTAGTTGATCCACCAACCGAGCATTCGAAACTTCTCGACACCTTTTGATTCCCACATGCAAAATCGGTAGTTCAACTCAGCCATATAGGACGTGAAGAATTTCCAAGTATTTATAACTATATTTCCTTGGTTGCATATATGCATAGCAACATCGAATCAAATTTCAAAATTCTTCTTTTAGATGAAATCAAGAACATGTGTGTATAAGATCTACCTTGTTATACGGTGTTGAGTCTTCAATGGATAGAGTTTTCATAATGGACCCATACCTCATAGAAGAAAGGTCTAGAAATTAATAGAGGACCTGAAAATATATAATAAAGAGTTTTGTGGTAAAGATGTCACTAGCTATCTCAACGAGTATGAAAATTTAGCTTTTCAATATGACATCCCTAGGGATAATTTAGTTTCATCCTTTAGGCATATACCCAATGGAGATACACGAGATAGAATATGCCTTCGATTGGGTTCATCACATATTGCTTGAGCACTGCTTTTTCATGAGCTAGATCATATGTTAATGATGCAATATACATCATTTTATTTTATGTTTTTTTAACAAAAACTCTCTACATCATTAGCTTATTCTATCGCATAGTAAGAGTATTATGATTGTAGTTCTCTCTATACTAACACATCAAACATATCCTTATAACGTTGATAATCATTGAAACTATTCTCTGAGACTCAATACTATGAGTACTGATTGACGATATGCGTCTGTACAAAGTTGTGTTGCAATTTGTTCAATGCCTTGATATATTGACTGTTAGAGTGCATATTTTCTTGTGCAAATGTCCATTCTACTCCTTTCTCACTTCATTTCACTATTATTGACCTACTATAAGTTATCGGAATTACCAGAATAAAATTAAATCACTTTATGTGCTTGCTTCAATGGCAAAGGTTTACATTGATGCCTTTTGAAACACTAGATTAAGTGAGAGAGGTTAAATAGGTTCATGTTTTGATATGCAATACCATTTCTTCAAGAAAATGAATGTGCGGAACACTTGATCTGTGTAGTGCTTAAATTCCATGGAGCTTAATTGACTTCTTTGGTATCCACAAGCTCTAACCGAATCTAAGTCTAATAGTGGATGGAATAAATTATGAAGTTTATGGATATGTCTATGCACTATCGCAAAAATATCGTGAACGATGTTGCTTATGAATAGTGAAGACTTTAATCATAGCTTTAGTTTATGAAACTTACGTTTTTGATGAGAATGAATAAGGATAATAAATTTCCATCTCGTTTCTAACCATTGAGATTGCATTAGTCTAAGACGAAAAGCGATGGATGGAATAAATTATGAAGTTCACGGACATGTAAGCACTATCGCAAAAATGTGGTGAATTGCTTATGAATAGTGAAAGCTTTAATCATAGCTTTAGTTTATGAAACTTAAGTTTTTGATGAGAATGAATAAGGATAATAAACTTCCATCTCGTTTTTAACCATTGAGATTGCATTAGTCCAAAGATGGATAAAGCTAAAAGTATGATGATTAACAATAATGTGTGACGAATGCTAAAATTCTTGTTTCTCAAATACAAAACAATTGTTTATGAAAAGACTTCTACCATTCAACTACTTATCCATTTTCTTGAGTTGTGTTCATCATCTTTGAGTCTTCATCGTACTTGAGTTTGCTCCAAGCACCCGACGTGCACCGCTGGATTTGGCCGTTAGCTTGATCCACCAATCGAGCATTCGAAGCTTCTCCATACCTTTGAACCCAATATGCAAAATCCATAGTGCAACTCACTTATATAGGACATGAAGAATTTCCAAGTTTTTATAACTATATTTCCTTGGTTGCGCATATGCATAGGGACATAAATACAAAATTCAAAATTCTTGTCTCAGATGAAATCAAGAACATGTGTGTATAAGATCTACCTTGTGAGATGGTTTTGAGTCTTCAATGGTTAGATCTTTCATAAAGGACCCATACCTCATAGAAGAATAGTCTAGAAATTAATAGATGACCTAAAAATATATAATAAAGAGTTTTGTGGTGCAGATGTCACTACCTCGAGGAGTATGAAAACTTAGCTATTCAATATGGCATTCCTAGGGATAATTCAGTTTCATCGTTTAGGCATATATCGAATGGAGATACATGAGATAGAATAGGCCTTTGATTGGATTCATCACATATCACTCGTGATGTTTTTAAGAACTTTTTGCTACAAGAATTCTGCTTTGAGGATCCGCATAAAAGCAATCGTGTAAATTTTCAAACTTGGAAATATATCTAAACCAAAAGCAAAGTTAATTGAGATTTTCTAAGACTTTGAAGAATAGTTTACCGACTTACCTGAGCAAGAACAAACCTATCTTGAGCATTATAAAGTTATGAATTTTTTAACTATCCTTGAGTACTCGATTTGCAGGGATTTAGAGTCTCTTGTGGAAGAACATAATACCTCAAATGATTTGACTAATGAATAGAAAATTGTGTAGAAGCAACTTCACAGACTTGCTATAAGATATGAACGTCAACAACTCAAATAATCTTCTCTTTCTAAAAAAAATGAATTGGATTGTACTAATCAAAAGAAAAATGATGAAATCAAAATTGCATTTATACAACACATAACAATAAGCAAACATGAGTGTGTTCATAAAATCCCTTTGCCTAATTCTTATAAAATTCTTCCCAAATTGATCATTATAGAAGTGAGTGATGCAAGTGCTTAACAGATCCCACTCATCACAATAACTTCTCCTACTATTGACACTCTCATTGATTCTCCATATGAGGAAGGAGAATATGAGAAATTAATGGTCATTAAAGAACTGGGTGATGCAAATGCTAATGAGATCCTCACCACAGTAGCTTCTCGTAATATTGATACTCTCATTGATTCTTCATATAAGGAACAACAAGATGAGAACATTTTAAACATTGATACTTATGCATTAGAAAACTATGAGCTTAAATGTTCTGTTATGAATAAATACTTGTTTTATCTTAATTTTATACCTATTAATCATGCTAGTATTGCTTTTTCTAATAAGGTTTTTGAGTGGTTGGATATAGGTCAAGGAAGAATGGATGGTTTGATCTCTCAATGGAATATTATGAGATCCAAAAAATTTCACTTAATATTTCTTTGGTTATTATAAATGGATTATCGAGAAGTCTTGTCTTGGATTTCTATATTTGATCTAAAAATATTAATAGCAATGTTTCTCATAAGTATTTCAAGATGAACTGTGTTTCAAGTTTAGGATGAAGAATGGGAGTTGATTGATGAACTAATTTCTTCTTCAAAAATAGACCATGAATAACTTTTTATTTCCATTTTTGCACCATTTTGTTTAGTCTTGCATTTAAGGTATGCATCAAATTATGTATAAACACATGTTGAGCTTTTCTCTTAGTCTCACGTCCAATTACGCCAATCTAAAATGTAAACTACATGATAAAGTCTATGAGAAGAGTCTAAGTTTAGGAGATAAAAGCTTCTTCATCAAATACTCTTTTACCCCTTATGCACCATATCCGTTTGAAAATGCAGTTAGAGTCTGCATCATAGGATCTCATTACATGACCTTACGCTAAGGCGAAAATTGAGTTTTACCTATGCACATAAGAGTGATTGAAAGGATTGATGTATCAACACATGACTATGTATGTAAGTGAGTGGACAAGCCTCACTATCAAAAGCCTTTTCCACTTCAAAGTATGCATCCAAAAGAACTACATTATAAAGCAATGCATAGATACTTATCTTCCTATCCCATGCATGTATTGAGTCAAGAAAATTGATCTTTGAAAGGAATTTGATTTTTGAAGCCACAGGTTATTTAGCCCATCGAGGATGTTGTGCAAGTTTTGCGGGGGTGAGTGTTCTAGAGATTTCCATCACTACTCTTGATGAAGCTGAACCCAAATCAAAGGTTGCAAAACAAGATGAACTAAATATTTGGAAGTGCCATATTTTATGGATATCCAATTGGCAAATGTTTCAAATGATCGTCGCATGTTTTCCGGTTGTTACATGAAATTCGAAGAGATTTAGCTTTGGAATTTGTGGGATGTAAATTTATTAATGTATTAATGTGTTTTGGTGATTTTGATATACCACCTAAAGGTTCACGAGGGCATAAAACACATGAAAGGATGGAAATCAATAATCCTATCTATAATTTACATAGTTCATAAATAAACCGCCATAGAGGGTTCTATTTTTTAGAAAGAATTAGTAAACTAGTGGTTAGAATAAGGGTCGGTCAAGACCATGATTTCTATTATTAAAAGAAAACGCTCTCTATAAAAGAGACAAACTTTCACTTTAACACATACTTTTTGAAGCCACTCTCATGTAACCACTATTTCAACATAATAAAAAAATCCTATAAATACGTGCACTTTGTAGACTGTTGAAGGAGAGTGCATGGAGGGAGATTGCACCCAATACTGCGTTCTATCTCGTCTCTTGGGTCATTTATTTTTATCTGTTTTTTCAACATTCATAACCCATGTGTGTGCATGAATTAAGATAGTGATCACATAATTTAGCATATTCAAAGCTTGTGGCATATATCGTTAATTTTTCATAATCCAATGTACCATAATTTAGGGCTCTCTCTTCCACATTGAAGATTAAATTCTCAACTTTATCATGTGCTAGACGACTAAAAGTGTTTCTTCCTAACATTCACGATTTCAAATTTTTTGACTCCTCTCCTTCGTTTTTTCTCTACCGCGAAGATGTGTACTCAACTAAGTACCCAAAATTTATAGACCAGAAATCCTAAATTTTTTCTTCAAAGCACCACGAAAATATATCGAATGGGGGCTTCCTCACAAATGGGCCTCTATCTAAATCCCCAAATATCGTATTGGATTGGGGTATTCCTTCCTCTCTCTCTCTCTCCCACACACACAAAATCATCCACTGTAGTCCAATTGGCTTTAAGATCCTTCACCCTTTAAACACACGTGAAGCGTAAGACCATGCATCTTCGAGTGAATGAATTTACATAGTAAAGGAAATACAAGAAAAAAATAAATAAGAAACATACCTTTAATAGAATGTTCTTGTCAACTTTGTGAATATGCTGCTACATGTTTAAATAAAATCGTAAAATATTTCAATATAAAAGAAATGAATGGATGTGAAGCCGATTAGATTCTCCAAAGGGCTGCAATCTTTCATCAAGGTTATTTTTGTATTATTCTTTCATCTAATTGTTATTGAATCTCTACTTTGACAAAATGCATCACTATGCTTCATCCAAAGATGACAATCCTTCAGTATTGCATTCATACAAATTGAACTGAAAACATGAAAAAAAACCACCTTGAACCATTCCATGAGAAAAAGAGATGAGTCACATGGGGTATTTTCAACAAGAAGGTATGCATACCTTTGGGTTTATCCAATTTACACTCAAGAAGAGAAGAGAGTGGAATATTTTCTATAGGTGTAATGAGCAAAATCCACAATATGAGATAAAAAAGATCTAATGGGATATGGATTAACGGAAACAACAATCAATGAATGAAACACAGCATCTATTAAAGTGAGATAACCTTCCTTATGAAAGAGGAAAGATGTTCATTATTGATCAAGCATTAGGAGTAGTATGGAGCTAGAAATGGGTATCGGACACCTTCACATCATGGTTTCGTCCCTTTTGTGTGCCTCATTATCATATCTTGCCATGCATATATAGGAACCCCCATGGTGACGTTTCTACAGCCTCAGTTGCAGTAGCATTTTACTGATTATAACAAGATCTCTTTGACTACCAAATGGCAGAGGTGAGTGTCCAGAGTCAATCCCGGAGGTCTGTATCCATCGCGGACCTGAGCATCCATCACGAAGGTCTACGTCCAACAGAGTGCATCTTAGTTGTGGAGGTTTTAGTTGCCTATCCATCACACTCTCAGAAACATCGATTCCGGAAACTTTGTGTGTAACGACGTGGAGCTTCAACTTCTTCTTCAGAAAGAAAGTATGTGTCTGAGGTACTCCAGTGAATCCATCATGCTCTTTCAAGGGGACTAAACCGCTCAACGCTGCTCACTCGATGCAAGGGCGGACGATGACAGCCACGTTGATGTAACATCATCTTGACCGTTGGCAAATTGAAGGCAACATAGCTACACGGAACATAAACTTGAGCAACTCTCATGCACAGAGACATGAGGGAGTTCCGAATTTGCGATAGACACGGGTGCTTTCCTCGGCGATAGAGGCTTGTAGGCGTTGCGATAGACGCGGGTGCCACATACTCGAGCATCCGACATCTAGCGCATCATTTGGTCTATCGCAAACTTCGAAGCTCGTTTATCATGGGACTGGGCTCGCGACTCTATCATGGCGTCTGACGCGGTGAGGGGCTTGTCTATCGCGGGCTTGCAGCCGCATCTATCGCGGCTTTGTGTCCCTCGTGGGACACATGGCAGCTATCGCAATCGTGGGAGATGCATGCTTTGGAGGCGTCTATCGCAAGCAGTTTTCACCTCTCCTTGGATCATTTTCATTAATTAAAAAAGGATCATAAGGGGAGAAGCAGTCTGATTTTTGCGTATTCCGTTCTTTAGTGCGAAAACGAAAAAACCAAATTTTTGAAGTAAAAATCAGATTGTAAAAGTTAGTGGCTTTTCAATGTAAAAATGTAAAAGGCATCCTCAAAACTTTGAAACTTTGTTTTAACGCTGCTCGTGTGAGGCTTTCTATCTTTTCAATGTGAAAGTCATCCTCAAAACTTGGAAACTTTCATTTAACGCTGCTTGTGTGCAAGGAGGTGTTCGCCTCCGACGCGTCCCCAGCCAAGTGTTGGAGGTGTGCTATCGATAAGTCATCACAGATTATGATTAGATCTAGGAAGATGCTCGAGATTGTGTACCAGGCTCGTGGAGAAGCTCGATATCATAGACTATAGAGACTCTAGCAGGAAGTGAACAAAGGAAAAGCTCAATCCCAAAAAGTTCTATGAAAAATCAGAGCGCAACTAAGGTACGAGGAAGAAATTCAAAGAAAATATTTGCAAATGTTCTTCAAGGAGTGGTGGGCTAGCAAAGCTGACAAACCCACCAAAGAGATGTGCTTCATCCTTAAAAAGAAACAAAATAGAGAATCGGTGCCCCCTATTGCTAGACTCAAATGGCAATGTATGCAATACGGAAGAAGATAATTTTGAGATCATTGAAGGGCACTTCAATAGACTCTTGGGGACCTCGAACCCCCTCTCCCACCATCGATGGGACTCCATGGTAGCCATATCTTGGGTCTCCCCCCATAGGATACCACTCAACCTTCGTTCCCTGCTTGATGCCCTAATCTCAGAAGCAGAAATCATTTAATTCATTGATGCCCTCCCTTGTGGTAAAAGCCTAGGCCCAGACGGGCTCACTAATGAGTTCTATAAATACTTCAAGTATGTGGTCGCCACCCCTATTCCTCTGGTTTGGCAAGAGGCGCTCGAGTTTGGCGTGATTCCGACTTGTCTCAACAATGACATTATCAAGTTAATACACAAAAAAGGGGAAAAGAACATAATAGAGAATTGGCTTCCTATTACGATGCTCCAAATGGGATATAAGATCATTACCAAAGTCATGGCCAACAGAATTTCTAGCCATTTGAGAGTTAAACGAGCACCAAAAAGGTTTCATCAAAGGCACGTCAATTCTGGAAACCATTATAAATATATCTGGGAAGGTCTCCACTTTTCAAATGAGTCAAGACAGGTGTGGTCCTCCTCAAGATCAACTTTGATAAGGCCTAGGATAGGCTAGAATGGGACTATATTCTAGAGTTGCTTAAAGGTCTTGGAGATAGTAAGAAATTCACCAAGATGATCGTGAACCTTTTGGGAAACGTGTCGACTCAAATTAATGTTAATGGAAAACTTTTGAAGATGATCAAACTTAGAAGATCAATTAGACAAGGGTGCCCATTGGCTCCCCTTCTCTTTGCCATTTCCACAGAAGTGAGCATCAGGTGGAAGCTGGTAATATCCAAGGCCTGCATTTGTCTCATGACCACAACCAGATCACCATGAGACTTTTTGTTGATGATATGAACATGTTTGCCCACAATGATAGTACGAGCCTGGAGACGTTGTAGAGGTGTCTGGATACTTTTTGTGCAGCCTCTAGATCCATAATCAACCACTCTAAGATTGCCCTCAGAGCTATTGTTAGGTCCTAGCCTAACGCTCTCATTGATCATGGCTGTCAAATCATTCTACAGGGTCAAAGTTTTCGGCTTCTAGGGATTCCCTTGGGGTTTGGTATCTCTATGGAGCAGCTTTGGAACTGGGTGCTAGCGAGACTTGAAAACAAGCTAAACTATTGGAGAGGTATGCAAATCAATCTCATTGGTCATGCTATGGTTATCAACATGTGTCTCATATCATCCACCATTCACTTCCTTTCTCGTTCGAGACCGAAAGAGCAAGATTTTTCCAAATCCATAGTATATGTAGAAATTTCCTTTGGAGGGGCGACCACAATAGGAGGGGGGTTCCTAAAATCAAGTGATCCATCTACACCAGCCAAAGAGATAGTGGGGGCCTTGGCATTCTAGACATTAGGTGCATGGCTAACAAACTTGCGGCAAAATGGATGATTAAGGCTTGGTGCAACAAGGAGGCCTCATGGGCCAAGTTAATCTTCAGAAACAAGAATGAGTTGGCTCTCATGGGATTCCCAAATTGGAAGAATCTTGACATCTTGACCCTATGATTTTCCCCGATCCCTATCTTCCGGAAAGACTAAAATCTTGTGTGCTCCCAATGGAAGAGTTGGAATAAAGTCAAAAGCTATATAAGAATAAGTGAAGATTGGAAGTCCGTGGCCGGTATCAGACAAAATGACTCTATCTAGTTTCTAATTCATGGCATTTGGGACGTGGAATATTGGAACATTCAAAATGCCAAGAAGCTATGGAACAAAGGCTTCAAAAAATGGAAACATCTCTGAAAACAAGACACCAATGAGTGGTGTTGACTCTAGCGTCAACATTTCATATCAAGAATGTAACACTTTGCGAAGATGATGTAATCTGTCCTCTTATGGAAAATTCGTCATCGTGGAATCTGGACCAACCTTTTAAGTTTCATTATGGATCCGTCGAATTACACTTTCAATGCGCTTGATTAATTACTCACACTTTCAATGCTCTGAGATTGATTTACACTTTCAAGGCTCTGAGATTGATTTACACTTTCAACGCTCTGAGATTGATTCTCTGACAACCTATTCTCTTTTCTCCTCGAAGATTTTCAATAATGCTCCAGTGTTTCCGTAAGCTTTACCCTGCACGCTGGCTACTGTGAATTTATATAAGACCATCCTTGTTAGAATCCCTCTACTCTGTTTAGTGCAATTCTGATAATCGATCTCTTCCAGCTCTGATAGTGAAAGCAGCTTTCATATTTCGCGCTATGATTATCATAGCATTCACGAGAGCACTGATTTTTTCATGAGCTAGATCATATGTTAATGATGCAATATACATCATTCTTTTTTAACAAAAGCTCTCTGCATCATTAGCTTATTCTATCGCGCAGTAAGAGTATTATGACTGTAATTCTCTCTGTACTAACACATCAAACATATCCTTATAACGTTGATAATCAATCAAACAATTCTCTGAGACTCAACACTATGAGTACTGATTGACGATATGAGTCTGTACAAAGCTGTGTTGCGATTTGTTCGACGCCTTGATATATTGAGCGTCACTTCATTTCACTAGTATTGACCTACTACAAGCTATCGGAATTAGCAAAATGAAATTAAATCACTTTATGTGCTTGCTTAAATGGCAAAGGTTTACAGGGATGCCTTTTGAAACACTGGATTAACTGAGAGCTGTTAAATAGGTTCATGTTTTGAGATGCATTGCCATTTTTTTTAAGAATATGAATGTGCGGAACAGTTGATTTGTGAATTACTTAATTTCCATGGAGTTTAATTGACTATGAGTTCAAACACAAAACAATACTTTATGAAAAGATTTCTACCATTCAATTACTTATCCATTTTCTTGAGTGGTGTTCATCGTCTTTGAGTCTATATCGTACTTGAGTTCGCTCCAAGAACCCAACGTGCACCGTTGGATTTGGCGGTAAGCTTCATCCACCAACCAGGTGTTTGAAACTTCTCGACACCTTTTGATTTCGACATGCAAAATCCGCAGTGCAACTCAGCTATATAGGACGTGAAGTAATTTCCAAGTATTTATAAGTATATTTCCTTGGTTGCACATATGCATAGCAACATCAAATCAAATTTCAAAATTCTTCTTTTAGATGAAATCAAGAACATGTGTGTATAAGATCTACCTTGTGATACGGTTTTGAGTCTTCAATGGATAGAACTTTTATAATGGACCCATACCGCATAGAAGAAAGATCTAGAAATTAATAGATGACCTGAAAATATATAATAAAGAGTCTTGTGGTAAGGATGTCACTAGCTATCTCAAGGAGTATGAAAATTTACCTTATCAATATGGCATACCTAAGGATAATTCGGTTTCCTCCTTTAGGCATATATCCAATGGAGATACACGAGATAGAATATGCCTTCGATTGGGTTCATCACACATCGCTTGAGCACTGCTTTTTCATGAGCTAGATCATATGTTAATGATGCAATATACATCATTTTATTTTTTTTTATTTTTAACAAAATCTTTGTGCATCATTAGCTTATTCTATCGCATACTAAGAGTATTATGATTTTAATTCTCTCTAAACTAACACACCAAACATATCCTTATAACGTTGATAGTCATTGAAACTATTCTTTGAGACTCAATACTATGAGGACTGATTGACGATATGAGTCTGTACAAAGTTGTGTTGCGATTTGTTCAACGCCTTGATATACTGAGTGTTAGAGTGCATATTTTCTTGAGCAACTGTGCATTCTACTCCTTTCTCAGTTCATTTCACTATAATTGACCTACTACAAGTTATCGGAGTTACCAGAATGAAATTAAATCACTTTATGTGCTTGTTTAAATGGCAAAAGTTTACAGTGATGCCTTTTGAAACACTAGATTAAGTGAGAGAGGTTAAATAGGTTCATGTTTTGATATGCATTGCATTTTTTTAATAAAATGAATGTGCGGAACACTTGATTTGTGAATTGCCTAATTTCCATGGAGCTCATTTGACTTCTTTGATATCCACAAGCTCTAACCGAATCTCATTCTAATAGTGATGGATGGAATAAATTATTAAGTTTATTGATATGTCTATGCACTATCGTAAAAATGTCGTGAAGGATGTTGCTTATGAATAGTGAAAGCTTTAATCATAGCTTTAGTTTATGAAACTTAAGTTTTTGATGAGAATGAATAAAGATAATAAACTTCCATCTCGTTTCTAACCATTGAGATTGCATTAGTTGAAAGATGGATAAAGCTAAAAGTATGATGATAAACAATGATGTGTAGTGATGAAATTCTTGTTTCACAAACACAAAACAATAATTTATGAAAAGATTTCTACTTTTAAACTACTTATCCATTTTCGTGAGTGGTGTTCATCTTCTTTAATTCTTTGTGGTACCTAAGTTCGCTCCAAGCTCCCGGTGTGTCCCATTGGATTTGGCGGTTGGCTTGATTCCCCAACCAAGTGTCTTAAACTTCTGATACCTTCGGAACCCGATGTGAAAAATCGGCAATGCAATGCAGGTACATATGACGTGAAGAATTTTGAGGTATTTATACTTATATTTCCTTGGTTGCACATATGCATAGGAACATAAAATCGAAATTCAAAATTCTTCTTTCAAATGAAATCAACATGTGCCTTGTGATATGGTTTGGAAATTAATAAATGACCTGAGAAATAGGAAATAAAGAGTTTTGTGCTAAAGATGTCACTACCTATCTCAAGGAGTATGAAAATTTATTTTATAAATATGGCATACCTAGGGATAATTGGGTGTTATCTTTAAGGTGTATATCCAATGGAGATACACGGGATAGAATATGCCCTCGATTGGGCTTATCACACATCGCTTGAGCACTGCTTTTTCATGAGCTAGATCATATGTTAATGATGCAATATAAATCAATTTATTTTTATCTTTTTAAACAAAATCTCTCTGCATCATAAGCTTATTCTATCGCATAGAAAGAGTATTATGATTGTAATTCTCTCTAAACTAACACATCAAACTATTCTTTGAGACTCAATACTATAAGTACTGACGATATGAGTCTGTACAAAGTTGTGTTGCGATTTGTTCAACGCCTTGATATACTGAGTGTTAGAGTGCATATTTTCTTGTTCAAATGTCCATTCTACTCCTTTCTCACTTCATTTCACTATTATTGACCCACTACAAGTTATCGGAATTAACAGAATGAGATTAAATCACCTTATGTGCTTGCTTAAATGGCAAAGGTTTACAGTGATGCCTTTTGAAACAATAGATTAAGTGAGAGAGGTTAAATAGGTTCATATTTTGATATGCATTGCCATTTTTTTAACAAAATGAATGTGCGGAACACTTGATTTGTGAATTGCTTAATTTCCATGGAGCTTAATTGACTTCTTTGGTATCCACAAGCTCTAACCGAATCTAACTCTAATAGTGATGGATGGAATAAATTACGAAGTTTATGGATATGTCTATGCACTATCGTAAAAATGTCGTGAACGATGTTGCTTATGAATAGTGAAAGCTTTAATCATAGCTTTAGCTTATGAAACTTAAGTTTTTGATGAGAATGAATAAGGATAATAAACATCCATCTCGTTTCTAACCATTGAGATTGCATTAGTTCAAAGATGGATAAAAGCATGATGATTAACAATGATGTGTAACGAATGCTGAAATTCTTGTTTCACAAACACAAAACAATAATTTATGAAAATATTTCTACTTTCAAACTATTTATCCATTTTCTTAAGTGGTGTTTCTCTTCTTTGATTCTTCGTAGTACCTGAGTTCACTCCAAGCTCTCGGTGTGCCCCATTGGATTTGGCGGTTGGCTTGATCCCCCAACCAAGTGTCTTAAACTTCTGATACCTTCTGAACCCGACGTGAAAAATCGGCAGTGCAATGCAGGTACATAGGACGTGAAGAATTTTGAGGTATTTATTTTTATATTTCCTTGGTTGCACATATGCATAGGAACATAAAATCGAGATTCAAAATTCTTCTTTCAAATGAAATCAACATGTGTATATAAGATGTGCCTTGTGATATGGTTTTGAGTCTTCAATGGATAGAGCTTTCATAATGGACCCATACCTCATAGAAGAAAGAGTTTGGAAATTAATAAATGACCTGAAAAATAGGAAATAAAGAGTTTTGTGGTAAACATGTCACTAGCTATCTCAAGGAGTATGAAAATTTATTTTATAAATATGGCATACCTAGGGTTAATTGGGTGTTATCCTTAAGGTGTATATCCAATGGAGATACACGTGATAGAATATGCCTTTGATTGGACTCATCACATATCATTTGGGATGCTTTTAAGAACTTGTTGCTATAAGAATTCTGCTTGGAGGATTCAACCAAAAGCAATCGTGTGACTTTTCAAACTTGGGTTAATACATCCAGAACTTAATTTAGAGTTTTCAAGACTTTGAAGAACAATTTAACGACTTACGTGAGCAACAACAAACCTATCTTCAGCTATATGAAGTTAGGGAATTTTGAACTACCCTTGAGTACTTGATTCGCAAAGATTTAGAGGCTCTTGAAGAAAAACATAATACCTCAAACCCCTTTACCAATGAATGGAAAATGTTGCAAAAGCAAGTTCACCGACTTGCTCTTAGATATGAATGCAACAACTCAAATACTCTCCTCTTTCTAAAAACAATGAATTTGATTGCACTAATCAAAAGATAAACGCTTCAATATATGCATAGGCAAAGAGATCGATGAGAACCAAAAGATGATATATACCTAAAGTGACTTGTATAGCTGCCATCCTTTGGAGTTTATAAACATTAGGAATTAAAATCTGATGCCACTCTAATATCAACCTCCTTATTCTGAATTCACGAGGCTCTCTTCAATATACCTTCCTTGAAATGTCACCCACCATGTTCCTTTCTTATGCTTTAATCTTCTTCATCTCCTCCATGTCGGCAGTGCACTAAAAGTATCTTACATGGAAATTATCTTTAAATGCAATGTTTAGTATTCAAAAGATCAAATGCCTTGAGAATTTTTCTCCAGTTGTTGAATCAAGTTGTACAGTCCATGATTCATCATATTCTGCACCAAAAGCCTTTGTAAGTCGTAGCTAAAAACCTTCTTTGCCCAGTCAGATAATCTTGATATACGAATAAACTGATGTCTTTGCTTCCATGGCTTTGCATGAGTTGCATGGTTTGATCCTGCTTTGCAAAGGTTGCCCATACTGAATTTCTTGCTAGAGAATAACCTTCGAAAGCTAAATCCCTTTGAATTTCATGCAACAACCACAAAAGATGTGGCTATCATCTGAAATATTTACCAGCTAGAAATCCATAAAATATGACACTTCCAAATATGTAGCTCATCTTGTATTGCACCCTTTGAATTGGGCTCAACTTCATCAAGAGTAGAGATGGAATTTATGATACTCACCCCCACCAAACCTACACAATATCCTTTCAAAGATCAATTTGTTGATTTGATATGGGCATGGGATTCGAAGATAAGTATCTATGCAGGGATTCATAATGTAGCCCTATTGGATATATACTTTGAAATGCATGGAGAAACACATATGGTACAATCATTTTGGAAAAAGGCTTTTGATGGTGAGGCTTGTGCACTCACTCACATACATACTCATGTGCTGATACATCAATCCTTTTAATCACCCTTATGTGCATAGGAAAAACTCAATTTGTGCCTTGGTGCAAGTTCATGTAATGAGATCCTACCATGCAGACTCTAAGTGCATTTTCAAACGGATATAGTGCATAAGGGGCAAAAGAGCATTTGATGAAGAAGCTTTTATTTCTTAAACTAAGACTTTGATGCGTACCTTAAATGCAAGACTAAACAAAATGGTGCAAAAATGGAAGTAAAAAGTTATTCATGATCTATTTTTGAAGAAAAACTTAGTTCAT
>CM035435.1:16076259-16081259 GCA_020310875.1 Ceratopteris richardii | reverse complement strand
GCCCTATTACATTTGCAAGTAGGTACATGACCCATATGCGAGCAGATAAGGAGCCTCTTCGTGTACGAAGAAGCCTTAACAAGTTTGCTATATCTTCGACTAGTGAACCTACCTCCCCTCTACCCTCCTTGAATTTATCTATTGATCTGGGTATGACACCAGTGTCAAAGGAGAAGCATAGGAGAACATTAGACTTCTCCTCAGATACGTCAGAACAAACACCAGTGCAAATGGAGGATCTCTCTCATTTACTCTCCAGACTCAATATTAAGTTCCCTACCTTCAAGGGACAAGCTTATGAGGATGCTGATGATCATGTGAGGAGGTTCATCTCCTTATGCCGTGGAGGAGGTCTGCAAAATAGAGAGGATGCAATGCTGGTACTCTTCCCATCCACATTGGAAGGCCTGCTGACAAATGGTACAGTCAATATGTAGATGGCCATTTTGCTACATGGGAGGCTCTGAAGACGGCATTATCACAGACATTTTGACCAAGTGATTCCTCGAAAGAGCTCTAGATCAGCTAGAGAACGTAAAGCTAAGATCAGGTGAATCCTTTCATGAACTTCACACTAGAAGAAAAGCACTTGTTGCACGTCTGCAACATGCTCCACGTGACTTCCTGGTTTAAAAATGGATAGAAAAAGCTCTGCCCAGGTCATCTAAGCAGAAGCTACGTGAGTCTATTAGATTGGATGCAACCCTCAATGATTTTGTTGCAGTAGGGTCATGCATTGAAGAAGCTAGGCAACATTTTGAAGGGGATACACAACCGAATTATGCTGCAGAATTAGACCCTATTGGGCAACTGAGGAAGGAATTGCAAGCATTGAGAATGCAACAAAATCAACAAGAAGAGAAGGGCTTGCCACCACTACATCGCACTAATGATGAAGTAGCCCAACTTCGCCGTGAGTTAGAAGATTTGCGGACCACTCAGGATATAAGAAGGAAGATTTGGTGTACAATATGTAACAACAATGGACATTCCAATGCTAATTGTCCCAACAAGGTAAACTGTCAATTTTGTGGAAAAGATGGTCATGAAGCCAGAGACTGTTACTACCTCAAGGGTACACTGCAACGAGGTAACCCTCAAGCTTTGGATTCATATTATGCTAGTACTTCAAATGCACCTAATAGAGAGGATAAATCCTACGACAAATCCTAGATATAATAGGCCACTGATGTGTTATCGTTGTGGTGAGTATGGCCATATGCAAAATAGGTGTTCCCTTCCAGAAGATGCACCTCCTTGTCAACATTGTCTAGAGCCAAGGATCACTATACCAAAGATTGCCCAAGAAGCCGTCCTGCTCCAATCCACATGATTGTAGTCTCTCCACAAGGAGGTATGACCACTCAGTCTTATGCTGTTTCATCCTCTGCAATGCCCATGATGACTAGAGCCAGACAAGCAGCAGCAATCAGTAGAGAGGAACAACAAAGATTCCAGGATAAAGAGGATGAAAAGAAGTTTGGGTGGAAGGGACAAGTAGAAATTGAAGGAGCTTATGAAAGGATGGCTACTTCTCTATGGGACCAACCAACAAGTCTGCAAGAAGACACTCATGAGGTAAACATTGAACAGATCTTGAAAGGTATTCATCACAAGGTTAGTCTGTACGAACTTATAAGGATGGATTCAAAAATAAGAAGTGACTTCTTGAAGATTATACACTATGATCACATAATTCAATCACCTTGTATAGATGGTTTCATGGTTGATTTTCCCCCTGCACCCTTGGCAGACTACCAAATCTCAAGATTATCGGTTTGTATAAAGCATGAAGCTCTCACATGTGTGATCATAGATAGAGGCTCTGGTATCAATTTGAAGCCAGATTTCACAATGCAGAAACTGAATTTGAATCCCACCAAGATGGCACCATTCACAGTTACACTAGCAGATCAACATTGGGTTGCGCCTCTTAGCATTATTGAAAAGGTACTAATGATAGTACAGGGTTGCCACTTTGTTCTAGATTTTGTTGTTATTGCACTTCCACACGAGACTTCTTACCCTTTACTCCTGGGAAGACCTTGGCTAAGGCAAGCAAAAGCTTTGCAAGATTGGGGGAAAAACAAACTATGGATTTCAACTAGCACTAATAGCCAACTGTAGCTACATTTGGAAGAAGGATTTGACTCAAGAAAAACTACTAGGTATACTGTGGACATGCAGGTAATGCCCTCTCTACCCCAAGAAGAAGATACATTATTGAACTGGATGATGGAAAGTGCAGAGTGTTACTCTGTGGAAATCAATGAAATAGAGGAAGAAGTTGCAGATGAAGGAGTTACAGGAAAAGGCCATGAAGTTCACAAGGAGTTGAAGAATGAGAGTTTGCAGGAGAATACAAACTTTGAAGAGGCAAAAAATATAGAAGTACCCGGGATTGAAAGTTATGAGCCTGAGTGCAGAGAAGATCTTCCTTTTACGGATATACCTCAAGGATGGACCAGAGAATATATTACAGAATATAAGTTAAAGTCCACTCCTGCATACAGTGGAGATGATTTCTCAAACAAGACTAGTCCTCAAACACTGGTTCAAGAAATAAATCTAGGGGATGAAGAGAACCCTCAAGTAGTCCACTTAGCCTCTTGGCTATGGCATTATCCTCCTTTATTGCAGAAGGTAACTTCTTTACTTTTTGCCTACAAAAATGTCTTCGCATGGTCCTACAAAGATCTAACAGGGATACCAAAGGAGCTTGGATTACACCGGATAGCCTTAGTTGAGGGAGCCGCACCTACAAGAAGTAGGCCATATCGACTCAATTCAAAGTATGCAGAGGCGGTAAAATTGGAAATTAAAAAACTAGAAGAAGCAAGTATAATTGTTCCAATAGAACATTCCAGGTGGCTTTCTTCTATGGTTATTGTACCCAAGAAAAATACTGGAAAAATAAGAGTATATGTTGATTTTCGTGCCTTAAATAAAGTGATTGTTCAAGATGGATTTCCTCAGCCCTTTATAGAGCAAGTACTTGAGGAAGTAGCCGGTCACACTTTGTATAGCTTCTTGGATGGTTTTAGTGGCTACAATCAGATAGTGATCCATCCTAATGATAGGGACAAAACAGCCTTTGTTACTCCATGGGGCACCTATGTCTATACTCGCATGGCTTTTGGTTTGAAGAATGCACCAGATTCATTTAATAGAACAATGTATCTAATATTGGGCAAATTGCTGACAAACTTTCTACGCATTTTCATGGATGAATTTTCAGTGTTTTCAAGCACAGATACAAGAGCAGCGGTTCAAGATTTCCATGATCATTTGGAAAATCTAATGGAAATCTTTGAGCAGTGCCTCAAAATAGGTTTAAAGTTAAATCCTGCTAAATGTCATATTTTGGTCACCAAGGGCACTCTTCTCGGTCACATAGTATCTGCTAAAGGGATAACGGTGGATCGTGCGAAGGTTACTGCTATCCTTTCCATGCCTATTCCACAAAGCCCAAAGAAAGTGCAAAGTTTTTTGGGACATGCAGGATACCATAGAAGATTCATACCAATGTATTCAAAAATAGCTAAGCCCTTGTCAAGGCTTACCAGTAAAAGGGTCCCCTTCTCATGGAATGATGAAGCTGAGAAAGCATTTTGTGAACTAAAATTGAGGTTATATACTACTCCACTTTTAAGTGTTCCTAACTGGTCATTGGAGTTTCATGTGCATACAGATGCCAGCCTTCATGCTGTTGGTGCAATTCTAGCTCAACCATCATCACACAAGGTTGATAGACCTATCTCCTATGCCATCACACTACTCACCCGGGCAGAAAGGAACTACAGTACAACCAAAAGGAAAGGTTTGGCTATTGTATTTGCTCTTTAGAAGTTTTGGCATTACCTTCTTAGTGTACATTTTATCGTCATATCTGAACATCAGCCTTTGAAGTACTTGATAAACACAGCCAAGAGTGGCCGGAAGGATTTGGAGATGGTTACTTCTATTTCAAGAATGTAACTTTGATATTCATATTAAGCCAGGAAGAGAGCACTACATAGCACATCAAGTGTCCAAGACTGCAACGAGCGAGAAGGCAATAGGTATTAATGATGAAGTGGTGGATAATAATCTCATCCTAGTAGCAATTCAGACTGATTAGTATGATGGAATTCTCCATTTTCTCACTACTGGAAAACTCCCAGAACACTTGACACCTATAGAAAAAAGAAGATTGCTCCTCAAAGCCAAAGCATATTCACTTATAAATGGAAATTTATATAAATACTGTCAGGATTATATCTTGAGAAAGTGTGTTTATCCAGAGGAGGTAAATCTTTTGCTAGAAGCTGCACAGAGTGAAGGGCATCTAAAGAGGGAAGAATTGGCTCACAGAATCATACACAAGGGACTATGGTGGCCTCATATTTACAAGGATGCGATCAAGTTTGCTAAAGAATTCCGCATTTTCTAGAGGTGTGCTCCTATGCCAACCAGATTGAATTTCCAACCATTAGTCATATCTACAGGATGGTTCCCATTTGAACGATGGGGTCTTGATTTCATAGGACCAATTAGTCCAAATCCTCATCCTGGGGGTAAGAGGTATATTTTGATGGCCACATGTTATGCAACTAAATGGATAGAGGCTAAAGCTACTGTGGACTGCACGGCATTAACAGTAGATAAGTTTTAGTATAAACGTATTTTCTCAAGATTTGGTTGCCCACTAGAAATCACTAGTGATAGAGGCACACATTTTCTAACTCAATTGCTCCAATTTATATTTAGCAGGTACAAAGTTTTTCACAAAAAGTCATGTGCCTACTATCTAAGGGCGAATGGCCAAGCAAAAAGCTCCAATACGATTTTGATTGGATTGCTTCGCAAATTATCCTTCAATCATTAAAGCTTCTGGCCACAAGCATTGATCGGTGAAATTTGGGCTTTCATAACTACAAAGAGGGCAAACCACTGGTGAGAGTCCATTTCGCTTAGTATATGGAAAAGAGGCATTAGCACCATTCGAATTTATTATCAAA
>CM035435.1:16013759-16068759 GCA_020310875.1 Ceratopteris richardii | reverse complement strand
ATAATTTATATAGTTCATAAATAGACCCACATAGAGGGTTCTATTTTTAAAAATAATCAGTAAAGTAGTGGTTTGAATAAGGGTCGCTCAAGACCATGATTTCTATTATTAAAAGCAAAGGCTCTCCAAAAAAGAGACCAACTTTTAATTTCACCTATACTTTTTGATGGCGCTCTCATGTGACCACTATTTCAACATAATAAAAAAAATCCTATAAAGAAGTGCACTCCATAGATTGTCGAAGCAGAGTGGATGGAGGGAGATTGCTTCCAATACTGCATTCTATCTCCTCTCCTGGCACATCTATTTTTATGTGTGTTTTCAACATTCATAACCTCTGTGTGCACATGAATTAAGATCCTTATAACATAATTGAGCATATTCAAAGCTTGTGGCATGTATTGTTAATTTTCCATAATCAAATCCACCATAATTTAGGGCTCTGTCTTCCACATTGAAGATTACATCTTCAACTTTATCATGTGGTAGACCACTAAAAGTGTTTCTCCCTAACATTCATGATTCTTTTTCTCTCTACCAAGTTTTGAGTGGCTCGAAGATGTGTACTCAACTTACTACCCAAAGTTTATAGACCGGAAAATCCTAATTTTATTACAACCACAAAATTTTTCTAATGGGGGCTTCCTCACAAAAATGGGCCTCTATCTAGATCCCCACATATTCGATTGGCTTGGCTATTCCTCTCTTTCTCTCTCTCTATGAAAATTACCCAATGTAGTCCAATTTCCCTTAGTATCCTTCACCCTTTAAACACAATTGAAGCGTAAACCCATGCATCTTCGAGTGAAGTAATTTTTATAGTAAAGGAAATCAAAGAAAAAATAAATAAAAATCATACCTTTAATAGAATGTTCTTGTCAACTTTGTGAATATGCGGATACATGTTTAATTAAAATCGTAAAATAATTCAATATAAAAGAAATGAATGTATGTGAAGCCGATTAGGTTCTCCAAAGAGTTGCAATCTTTCATCAAGGTCATATTCTTATCATTCTTCCATCTAATGGTTATTGAATCTCTACTTTGACAAAATGCATCTCTATAAGCTTACTTTGCACCTACAAGAAGAGATCCTCCCGTCGAACCAAATGTTCAAAATCCCCTCATGTTTGAGTGGATACACATTGTTTTGTTTCTGTATACCAAACGTTGAACACCGCACAATTTCTAAAATGAAATGGAAAGTCTTTGTTGAATGGGCCATTTTATATTCCTTTACTATTATTCGAATACTCCACAAACATGTTCAAAACGCTTGCTATTTCAGAAAAAAAAAAGTGAATGCACCAAAACACAGATGGATCTTCTTTCAAAGAATATTAGATCCATATATTTCTTTTAAAGAAACAAAGTCAGCACAAATACATATAAAATAAAATAGTATTTTCCATGTCCAAACACATACACATTTCTAGTCAAGTGAATCAATATGAAAGAATATCTCTCACTAGGCTTTCTCCAAATATGACAATCCTTCAGTATTGCATTCATACAAATGGAACTGAAAACATGAAAAAATCCAGCTTGAACCATTCCATGAGAATCCATAGGATCAGGATCCTCATGGATGCATGAAGACACCCAGTTATGGATGTGTAAGGTGGCCGTAGAAGAAGAGACTAGAGAAAAAGCCAGAGAGGTAGGTGCGAGGGAAACACATAGATCAATTCAAGACCCAACCTATGCACTTGTAGTATTTCTTGACGAAGATTTTGAACCACATGGTTGGGCAGAAATTTTAGCAACAATGGATGTAGCCATCAATGAAGAACAATGGACGCCCCACTATGACGAGGATGGCTATGACATTTCAGTTTTCTCAACAAAGCCAATCGTGGGAGATTCGGTTTTAGAAGAATGTGAACCTAACCTTGATGCATTTGAGGATGCAAGTGACTCTGACCTAGAGTCCATCATTATGGACCCACCTTTTGCATCAGATGAAGAATACTTCTATGAAGTAGAAGTTCACTATCAGAGACATGAAGAGCTCACAAATGATGTAAGGCTAACCATGCAAGTGGCCACCAAGAGTGAAGGCCAGAAAAGGAAGAAGAGAGAAGTCACACCAGAAGAAGAAGAATCTTTGTTTTGAGGTCTCTGAAAACTTTAAAAAATATGAGATAGACGATAGGAGAGTCGTGATAAGAATGCCTAAACGTGAGGTGGAATCAGGGGAGGCCTATGATAACAAGGAAACCACCAAGAAAATAGTTGTGGCCATAGAAGAAGGAGAAGACAGATGCACTTACATAGGGCATGACCTGACAGAAGAGGAAGAGCAAGAGCTAATAGAATTGCTAAGAGAATACAGAGATGTATTCGCTTGGAGCTATAAGGACTTGAAAGCTGTAGACCCTGACATATGCTCACACACTATCCCCATGACCTCAAATGCCAAACCCTCTAAGCAAAAGCCATACACCTATAATGATAACTATGCTGCCATGATCAAAGAAGAGATAGATTGCTTGGTTGAAGCCAGATTTATCTATGAAATTGAGCACACTGAGTGGGTGTCCCCCATTGTAGTGGTGCCCAAGAAGAATGGAAAGCTACGTGTGTGCATTAACTTAAAGAAGGTTAATGCATCCACTATTCGACATAACTATCCGCTTCTTATCACTGAGCATCTATTAGAAAGGGTAGTAGACAAGGAAGTGTACAGCCAAGTAGCCATTGCACCAAAAGATCAACATAAAACGGATTTTGTCATAGAGTGGGGCATATTTGCTTTTCAGGTAATGCCATTTGGACTTACCAATGCTCCTGCAACCTTTTAAAGACTTATGTGTCATGTATTTAAAGAGTTCTTGAGGAAGAATTTGGAAGTCTATGTTGATGATCTCTGTGCTCATTCCAACATTAGACAGACACATATACCTGAACTCAAGCAAATCTTTGACAAATGTAGAGAATATCAAGTCTGCTTGAACCCAGAAAAGTGTGTTTTCATGGTCACGCAAGGTAAGATTATGGGACACATAGTGTCAAAGAATGGCATATCCATGGATAAGAAGAAAGTGAGGGCCATCACAGAACTACCTAGGCCAAAGAATGTCAAGGAAGTACAAGCTTTCATGGGGCATTGTGGTTATTACCGACGTCTCATACATATATATGCCATCATTGCAAAGCCTATGTACGGCCTTTTGACCAATTTTGAGTGGACTGATGAATGTGAGAACTCCTTCAATGAGCTTAAACGACTATTACGTTCAACACCAATCTTGACTACACCAGAGTGGAATAAACCCTTTCATGTTCACCTAGATGCATCTAATTATGCTATTGGATGTGTGCTAGCACAACCTACTGGTGAAGGTAATATGGATCTTCCAATTGCCTATGACAATAGACAGTTGAATCTAGCTGAACGAAATTATACCACCACTCAACGAGAAGGATTAGGCATGGTGTATGCAGTTAAAAATTTTAGACATTATTTGCTTGCAAATAAGTTTAAATTTTTTACTGACCATCAAGCATTGTTATATCTCGTGAATAAGCCATGCAATATAGGAAGGTTAGTAAGATGGTTTCTCTTACTAATGGAATATGACTTTGAGGTAGTGGTGAGGAAAGGCAAAACTCATTTGAGAGCACACCATCTCTCTAGGCTCACATCTCGAGAGGCCCCACAAGGAGTATCAGATGACCTTCCGGATGCTTACTTGTTTAATTTGGAAGTCGTGCCGTAGTGCGCCAAAGCGTTAGTGCCAGTATTGACATACGGGCCTAACCACCCAGTAATAAACACTCAAGATAGGGAGGTAGTAAAAGCCCAAAAGTACCATATCATGGGAGGGAGTATGTACAAGCATATAGATCAAGGGATATTAGCCTATTGTGTGGAAGAGGATGAGTACGCAAGATGGTTGCAATTAGCACATGTAGGTGCATTAGAGCAACATTACTCAAGGCAACAAACCCTACAGACACTAAGGAGACTCGGAGTGCATTGGTCAACTATGGAAGCAGATGTCCATAAGTTGTGTAAGGAATGCCTAGTCTGTCGTATTAAACCACCTGTGGAGCATGCTACACTGTACCAAGTGTCTCGAATACCAGATTCGAGTGAACCATTGGTAGCCTTCCTAAGGACGAAAACATTTCCTCAAGATATGACATTGGCTAGACGAAGAAATCTAGAACAAGAAGCCCTAGATTACTCACTCATTGGTGTTAATCTATACAAGCGTGGTAAAGACGATTACCTCAGATTATGTGTCCATGAGAGTGAATACCTCAAGATATTGGAAACTGCTCAGTAGGGTGTAGCAAGAGGACATTTTCGACCAGATCGAGTGATCAAGGCAATACTATTTGCTGGCTTGTGGTGGCCAACCCTTCACATGGATGCACATACCTATGTGAAACCGTGTGACATGTGTCAACGAACTCAGTATCCTATACACAAAGATGAGATGCCTTTGAAACCTATGATGGGTGGACGTGCATTCTCCAAGTGGGGAATAGACTTTGTAGGTCCTATTAATCCCCCATCTAAGGGTTCACATGCTGAATATATCATTGTGGCCACAGACTATCTAACCAAGTGGGTAGAGGTAAAAGCCACCACGAAGAACGATGCTCAAACGATAGCTAAGTTCTTATTTGAGAATGTGTTCACAAGATACGGGCTGCCAATAGAGCTGGTAAGTGATAGAGGAACTCACTTCTTGAATGAAGTTATTGAAAATCTTCTCCAAGGATTCTTGGTAGTACATAAGAAGTTTGCCCCCTATCACCCACAAGCTAATGGCTAGGCTGAGAGCACAAATAAGATTCTATGCAATGTATTGACAAAACTAGTGAATAATAAACGCTCTGATTGGGACAAACAACTTCACCATGTTGTTTGGGCATACAGAGTTGCCTATAAAACAATACTCCAAGCCACACCCTTTCAGATGGTATTTGGCCAAAATGCAGTGCTACCATTAGACTTTTTGATACCTACATTGAGAGTAGCACAGGAACACGAATGGACAGGCCATGAGCTCTCATCTAGAATCTTTGACCTGGAACGACTAGGTGAAACAAGATTAAGAGCGGCAAGAGGAATTTACATAGCCAAGAAAAGACAAAAAGCATATTTTGATGCACATGTGAAGGATAAGGGTTTGAAAGCAGGAGACCTAGTTTTACTCTACACTTTTAAGCAACATGCACGAAAACTAGAAAAGAGAGGTTATGGACCTATGATCATAAATAGGATCAAAACGAGTGGAGTAGTTCAGCTAGCTACACTAGATGGTGATGTCCTCCCTAGTTACATCAGTGGATGCAGAGTCAAATTATATCAAGAACCCCTGACAGAGGAGATGTTAAATCGACTCAATACTGCAAAGAAACGTAAAGAAGAGGAAAAGCAAATTCGAGAAGAGGCACAGGCAGAAGCTTTGGAACGCATCCAAAGAATGAAATTGAGAAGGGAGGGCAGAGATCAGCCTAGGACAAAGGCCTATGCAGCTCAAGGATATCATATGGCTATGTGTGAAGTTTCAGGTATTAGCCCTCATAGAATAATTGATCGGCGTCCTTTTGTAACCTTAGAGATATGACAAGGAAAGAGTGCAAGGACTGTAAGGGACTTGATTGACTCAAGTGCAGCCACTAGTGCTGTTAAACTTTCTTGCTGTCAAAAGTTGAATTTAATTATCAATCCTATAGAAGTGTTAGTCAATGGAATAGTCAATGTCTCCCCTAGAAGGTGGAAATTAATTGAGCAGGCGCTGAACCAGGACGGATGAACCCGGACAGGTGCCGTAAAAAGTGGATTCGCGGTAGCAGACTTCTATTTAAAAGCACATAAAGGGAAGCGGAAGAGATCGGCAGTTTTTGTTTTCAGAAGGAGTCTCTGTTCTGTTGAGCACTGTAGTGAGTAGGGTTGATCACATCGCGAGCTGAAGTATTTGGAGATTGCGAGTATCGCATTTATTCTGTTGTCTGTTATAGTGAATCAATTTGGGAGATTGCGAGCATCATAATTTAAGACTATGTATGAGATATTGATGAGTACATTGAGTTCTGTTCCATTCTATTCATATTTAATTATTCTGTTATTCTTTTGGTTGAACCGATTTCTATTCGGTAGTCCTGTGTTGTGAATCTATTTGATGATCAGTTATATACGATTCTGTATCTCTCGGTTGTGAGATTGTGTGTTTGTTGTCCTGCGTGAGACTGTGTAAGGTCAAAGTTTAGTATCTTTTCAGTTAAGTGACCAGGTTCTATACAATACTCTGCGATCACTGAGGATTCGATAAGGATCTGTGTGTGGACAGAAGTATTAGTAAGTTATTAATTGTGGTAGAAATCTGTGACTCGAGCCAGTATACGAAAAGTTTGACGTAATCCCGATCCGAGTTGTCTGTGTATTTTGTTCGGTGTGCTTACCTGTCACATGGAATCGTCTTATTGAGAAGTATTTAATTAATGAGAAGAGCGTATTCTAGTAGTTGTAAGTCACGGCATGACCACTGCGTTATTACCATAGCATATTCAGTCCAAACATTCTAATACTCACCGTGCCGAAGAGTAGTCAGTATTCAAACTCACTCACTGTGTTAAGACGTGAGGGAGTACTACGATTGTGTAAAGGATTGGGAAAATAGTACAGGGCCTCTGTCTAACAGACCCCTACCACTCCCAAGAACCCGAGGACCCGATAATACTTCGGGTCCTCGGGTTCTTGGGAGTGGTAGGGGTCTGTTAGACAGAGGCCCTGTACTATTTTCCCAATCCTTTACACAATCGTAGTACTCCCTCACGTCTTAACACAGTGAGTGAGTTTGAATACTGACTACTCTTCGGCACGGTGAGTATTAGAATGTTCGGACTGAATATGCTATGGTAATAACGCAGTGGTCATGCCGTGACTTACAACTACTAGAATACGCTCTTCTCATTAATTAAATACTTCTCAATAAGACGATTCCATGTGACAGGTAAGCACACCGAACAAAATACACAGACAACTCGGATCGGGATTACGTCAAACTTTTCGTATACTGGCTCGAGTCACAGATTTCCACCGCAATTAATAACTTACTAATACTTCTGTCCACACACAGATCCTTATCGAATCCTCAGTGATCGCAGAGTATTGTATAGAACCTGGTCACTTAACTGAAAAGATACTAAACTTTGACCTTACACAGTCTCACGCAGGACAACAAACACACAATCTCACAACCGAGAGATAGAGAATCGTAAATAACTGATCATCAAATAGATTCACAACACAGGACTACCGAATAGAAATCCGTTCAACCAAAAGAATAACAGAATAATTAAATATGAATAGAATGGAACATAACTCAATGTACTCATCAATATCTCATACATAGTCTTAAATTATGATGCTCGCAATCTCCCAAATTGATTCACTATAACAGACAACAGAATAAATGCGATACTCGCAATCTCCAAATACTTCAGCTCGCGATGTGATCAACCCTACTCACTACAGTGCTCAACAGAACAGAGACTCCTTCTGAAAACAAAAACTGCCGATCTCTTCCGCTTCCCTTTATGTGCTTTTAAATAGAAGTCTGCTACCGCGAATCCACTTTTTACGGCACCTGTCCAGGTTCATCCGTCCTGGTTCAACGCCTGCTCAATTAATTTCCACCTTCTAGGGGAGACATTGACTATTCCATTGACTAACAGAAGCAAATCCAATAGGATTGGGAGGTGTGGAAACCCCTTGCATGGGCGAGGTGGAACTTCCCCTCTACATTCAAGATGTTTTAATGACAGTTAAAGTACTAGTGTGTCAAGACGAGGACCTCACTGAGCCTCTTGTCTTGGGTCAAGACTGGATCTATGATCATGCAGTCAACCTAAGCCTAAGAAGTGGACTTCTTCAGGTCTGGGTAAACGAGAATCGCATTGTAATCGAGCTAGAAAATGAAGCACTCAAAGAACTACGAAAGGCACAAACTCCTGGTCCTTCTAGGAGTACACATGAAGATGACAATGCTATTCTTGTCCAAAACTATGTGATGCAGAAGAATGATTATCTCACCGAAAGAAGTCAAGGATATGATGCAAGCTCCTTCTTGTCCAAAGGCCATCGGGATGCAGCAACCAAAGGTGGAGGAAATGCAGAAGAAGCAGATGACCTATGCTCGAAGGCAAAAGAAAGTACGAAGCACTATGTCTCAGCCACCAAAACAAGTGTGGGTGCGGAAAGGTGACCAACCTATTGCGGTCCAGTCACAACCACTCGCTCAACTTCTTATTAGTGATCAACGACAAAACTAAGACGTCTTTCAAAAATTCCTCTACTAAAGTGAAGTCTATCTGGGTACCCAAGAAGTCGATGAAGGCTGACCCACAATCAAGACCAATTTGGGTGCCTAAGGCTTGCTTGCGGGCTCAAATAGCCACACAGAGACCACACCATGTCCAACATGGTATAGTCACTCACATAGTTGATACCCACTCTTATTCGACACGCACAAACACATATTATCCCATGAACATGACAAAAACACTTGTAAATGGGTCCCTAAGAAGCCTCATTTCCAAGCAGACACTCTCATAAAACCCTTTAGAGTCTCCACAAAATCAAAACCAAAAGCCATGCACTATGTTTGGCAGCCCAAAGCTTGTAATAAACCCCCCGACCCCATTTGTAAATTCATCTCCACATACTAAGTGCATCATTCTCACTCTACATCTTTCCATTTAGCTCATAGGATTATTTGTTCACTTACTACACACACAATCACCGAGCACTCATTGACCCACTAACCTCACGTTAATGTTGTAACGGGGACAAAAATTGTTCTATCTTTTCCATTACAATGTTAACACATGCTTCTATATTCTCACAGAACTAGCAAACAAGAAGTAACAAGGCAGAAGCAGGACGTACCAGTTCCCATGCCGGGTCCAGCGCCCAAATTGTGGACATTGAAACCCTCCTCCTCGAACCACAACTCACCGAGAGGCCTCAAGAACTTAGAGAAGTGCATGTACTGCCCATTTAGGACCCTTCGCACGGACACACTTCTCAAGTGGGCAAACATGCACATTGGTTCAGTGATGTCGCAGGACCATTCGGAGACGGCACCTACTTTTGGGAGGTAGAAATTGAGTTTAATGGCAAATGGGGAAGTTACCATTTCTTCACCCACAAATTCGAGAAGTACCAGAATGTAGAAGTAATGCAATCTATATGGACCAAAGCGGGCTTGGATAGCTATTTTCGGGCACATCTACCTAAGCCAGATTTCCTACGTGGCTCCTACCTTATCAATACCATCACCCCTAGCAGAGCCAAGGGAGGCGATGGTACCTTCGTGTTGCCCTCACTAACACCTGACCATGAGTTTAAAAGATTCAAACTGACCCTCAACCTAGTAAGGGAAGCGTTGAACATGCAAGGTATGCATATTCCCACAGAGAAAGAAACAATGATTCCCGACAGGATGAAGCACAAGGATCTCAACAAACTAAAGGACATGGTAGCAATCACACCAACCATTGCCCTCCACCTACGAACGATCATGCAACACTTTGCCTTCCCCGCCCAAGAATGCTTCACTATGCCACCAAAAAGAATCTGGTTCAGCTTGTACTTGGCGGAGACAGAGGATCTCACAATCAATTTACCACAGTGGATCATAGATCAAATCCACCTAGCACATCAATGATGGAATAAGAAACAGAAGAACGTGCTTCATGGGTGTTGTGTGCTGACAAAAATAATTTACAAGTGCTTAGCTTATGACGTGCCTATTCAAAGAGCACTAGTGTGGTCCCGAGCTCAGGAATTCCAAAGACGTCTATCAACAATAGGACCTCCATCTAAGAAAATGAGAGACTCTATCCAATTACTGTGTGCCCAAGCAAGGGGAGCCACCACCACACCAGAGGTGACACCTCCACAAACGCGACATGTCCATCCATTTACGATATGCTTACCCAGACAGAGTGCTACAGCTCTACTCAGCGGATAATTTTTTAGTATTGAGTTTCAAACAATTCAGTATTGAGTATTTATATGAAACTCAACACTAAAAGGTTATTGACTTACATATTGAGTATTAATATGAAAGTCCATAATTCAGGCTGCTGAAAAAAAGGTCCAATTAAAGTATTGACTTTGATTTTTTAAACCTTAAAGGGCTAGTTGTTAAAAAGAAGGAAGGTGCGAAGTCCTTGTTTAAGAAGCTGGTAACAATATTCTAAGGGCTATTGTTGGAACTCGTGCCCTTGTTGGGTATCACAATCTATACTAGTTTTCTTTGCAAAGACATATGTATTTGTTTAAGGTAGAGCCACATGACCTATCGTAGAGTTGTCATGACTCGGCAAAATAAGATGACTAATGGGACTTCCTAACATTAAGAAGTGGCGTACACTATCTTTTAGGGTTGAAGGCCTTAATAAATGCATTTTCCTAGCAATGACGGGGCGACTACCACATATTGATGAGCTCCAACATTTCAATGAAGGGTCAAAGAGAACTAATGCATGATCAAAGGGAATTAATGTTAGCAATACTTCTGCCTAACGTTGGTGGTGTCAGAAGCTGATTTCAAATTAAAGATGGTTGGGAGGGCCATTTTCAGCCATAAAAATTTGGGAAATCAATTTAGCACATATTCAATGAACGTTGAGAGCTTGCAAGGTCATTCTAGCCTCTTGGAGTCTACATAAGCAGATGATTTGCATACTTTTTAGATCACTTTTTTGCATTAGCATCATTCTTTTGGCATTGGGCATTAGGTTCAAAGACCATTTTCTGGTCTACTCTCTACATTCTGGTGCGACAAGCATGTTGTTGGGGGTCAATCCGTACTGAGTATACAGAACGTGGGCCTCCTAGTGGAGTTCTCTATTAGCATTGAAGTGAGATTGAGTGGTTTGGAAATACTCCCTTGATATGAGTTTGTTGCATTTCTCATGGAGAAGGGATTTCACCCGTGTAGTACTCTTTGTGTGATTAGTACTCCTTGTATTGATTGTGTCAAGTTTCTAGAATGACCTGCTAGCCCACTGTTTTATCCATTTGAAATATCTTGGGCCCTCTACAACTATTTTGTGAGTCAAGAAGGTGGGTTTTCTCTCCTATTTGCACTTTTCATTGTTCCTTTCTCCATGATTGTACACTTTCTCTTTTGTCAGCTTCTCTTTTATCACTAAATATAATTGCACAAAACACTATTACAGTGTATACTTCCCTAAGGATAACCTCCTTGAGTAGACGAAGTATTGGAAGTGTGTACAATTTGATATTTATAGAATTGGATACTATAAGTAATTGAAATGACAACCTCTTGGTTAGGAGTGTGATGCGTTAACCACTTGCCCCAAAAGCCATGGTTGAGGATTACTTCCTAATCCTCCCTCTTAGGGTGTCGTTCAACCATCTCCAATCTTTGAAGGATGTGGTTCAACCATATCCTTCCTATCACTTTATTGCATTCTTCCCCCCTTGTGTGGTCATTGTCCTCAATGATCTACTCTTGAATCTCTCTAGCCTCAGTGATCAGCCCCTTGAACTCGGTAGGTACCCTTGAATTGATGTCCTCAACCTTGCATAGTTTCTTGAACCTTGTTCGCAACCTTGGTCTCTTGAACCCTTGCTCTGAACCTTGGTTAGGAGTGTGATGGGCTAGCCACTTGCCCCAAAAGCCATGGTTGAGGATTACTTCTAATCCTCCCTCTCAGGGATTAGTTCAACCATCTCCTATCTTTCAAGGTTGTGGTTTAACCATATGCTTCCTATCACTTTATTATAAATACCCCAGTACCTCCTCCATAGTTCGCCACAATAGTGGGACACTTGCATTTGTGTGTCAAACCCTTAATATAGTAAATACTTGTTTTCACATAATTCTTTCTTTGCATCTTTTGAATGGGTACATGAACCACACTCAAGCAGATATGGAGTCTCTTCATGTATAGAGGAGCCTCAAGAAACCATCTTTACCTTTGACCAGTCAACATAGATCCCCTCCACCCTCCCTAAATTTTTCTATTGATTTGGCTGCAACCCCACCCTCAAAGGAGAAGCCTAGAAGGACATTAGATTTTTCCTTCGATACTTTGGAAGAAGCACCATTGCCAATGGATGATCTTTCCCATTTACTAGCTAGGTTGAATATCGAATTCCCTACTTTTAAGGGAGTATCTTTTGAAGATGCAGATAATCATGTGAGGAGATTCATCTCCTTATGCCATGGATGAGGGGTGTGAAACTGGGACAATGTAACGTTGGTACACTTCCCATCTACATCGGAAGGCCTTGCTGACAAATGGTATAGTCAATATGCAGATGTCCACTTCACTACATTGGAGGCAATGAACATAGCATTCTTGCAAACATTCTGACCAAGTGACTCCTCCGATGGAGCTCTAGATGAACTAGAGAACCTAAAATTAAGACTAGGTGAATCCTTTCACAAAGTACACACCATGACTATAGGACTTGTTTCTCATTTGCCACATGCTCGAGGTGCTTTCTTGGTAAAAACATGGATAGAGAAAGCTCTCCCAAGATCATCCCAGTAGAAGCTTTGAGAGTCTCTCAGATTGGATGCAACACTTAATAATTTTGTTGTAGTTGCATCACACATTGTAGAAGCTAGGCTACATTTTGAAGGGGATACACAACCAAGATATGCATCACACTTAGGCCCTATCGGGCCAATCAGGAAGGATTTGAAAGCCTTAAGAATCGAGCAAAGTCACCAAGAAGAGACGTTCATGCCAACACCACCACGCCACAATGATGATGAAATGGCTCAACTTCATCGTGAGTTAGAAGATTTGCAAACCACGTAGGATATTCCAAGGCAGGTTTGGTGTACAGTATGCAGCAGCAGTGGAGATTCCAATGTTAATTTTCATAACAAGGTAAGCTGCCAATTTTGTAGCAAGGGTGGCCATGAAGCTAGAGACTGCTATTACCTCAAGGGAGCATAGTAACGAGGTAACCCTCAAGTTATGGATTCATATTATGTTTGCACTTCAAATGTGTCTAAGATATAATAGGCCATTCATATGTTATCATTGTGGAGAGTATGGCCATATGCAGAACAGGTGCAGCTCCATGTCAGCATTGTCCAGATGTTAAGGATCACTATTCCAGAGGTTGCCCTAGAAACCACCTTGATCTATTTCACACGATTGCAATATTCCCACAAGAAGAAGGTATAACCACCCAATCTTATGTTATCGCATCTTCTCCAGTGCCCACGATGACTAAAGCCAAGCAAGAAGCAATGATTTGTAGGGAGGAAGAACATTGACTTAAGGATAGAGAAGAGGAACAGAAAGCTAGTTGGAAGGGTCAAGCGGAAATTGAAGGAGATTATGATATGGTGGCTACTTCGCTTATGGACCAACATGAAAGCTCTCAAGAACCCACACAAGAGGTAAACATTGAGGAAATCCTCAAAGGTATTCATCACAAGAATAGTCCATACCAACTCATAGAAATGGATTTCACAGTAAGAAGTGACTTGTTGAAAGCTATACACTCTACCTACATGTGTCCGTCTTCTTGATCCTCTTCCAAGCGATAGTTGCCATCTTCTTGAATGCTTCTAGCTCTATTCCTGCATTCTTCTTTAAAGTAGGAGGGTTACGTTGCCACTGAGACCTTTCCTTCCAATAATTCTTTACATCTTAAGGGTGCTTCCTTCTAGAAGTTTCCCTTTTCCTAACCTCACGGTAATGAGAATTTGAACTTTCCTTACAAATACATCTTCCTCGCACCATAACTTTGTTGCTTGGTGATGCGTTCAATTGATAGTCTTGTTTCTCTTCAAACTACACAACCTGCAAGAATGATTTTTCTTCAATCACAACTACAATACCAGTACTTATCTCATGCTTTGGGTTTGGCTCCATGGTCCAATCTGAATATATTTCTAGAAAGAGATCCTCCTTAGGTACTAGTAAATTGTAGGATGTACCCTCGAGTGCATGGTCGTGTTTTTCATATCTTAAAACAACATCTAAATAATTATTGACCTTTGCTTCTTCACTTGGAGAAAGAAGGCTACTGATCTTCTTTGGTAGAAATCGACCATAGAGGTCAAAAGGCTTGCTTGGTATTCTTTTCTTCTCTAGAGATCCCTATAGAAATTGAAGCTCAAGCCCTTGCTTTAGAGAAGGAGTGGGCTCCTCTTTCTGGCCTCCTAATAGTGCTACTTCGTTTATCTCACCTAATTACAATGTACAACATTCTGTGCTGCCCATCATCCCATTTAATAGGAAATCATCTTCTTGAGATAAAGAATGCATTACCAGTGGATCTGTTGTATATCAAGGCTTTGTATTGTTGCATCCCTCTTCTAAATGTATTTGTAAGTTAGTATAACTTTTTGTTGAGATCCACAACTGGCTCCTTTCTCAATCTTGTAGTGTTTTTTCTTGTCTCAAACACGGTCTTCCCAAAAGTACAAGATAAGATGTGTCCTATGGTAAGGTAATCACAACAAAACTGAAGAAAAATCGACAACCATGCATTTTCATTTATACCTTCTCAATGATGCCAATCGGTGTAATTCGGTGTTGATCTACTAATGCAACCATGAAGGGTGCCACCTTGGTGTGGTTCGGATTTAGTTTCTTCATTGTGAAATCTTACATCAAAACAATGCGAGAGTATCCATCTATAATAACACCAGTCAGAGCTTCATCTTTTATGAAAACACACAACCTTGGACTCTGATAGTCTGGTAAGGGTGCAGGGGGATCGTCAACCATGAACCCATCTATACAAGGTGGTGGTCTCAAGTAGGAAGAGTGTATAACCTTTGCACTTCTTACTTTTGAATCCAGTTTCATGAGCTAGTATGGACTAACCTTATGATGAATATCCCTCAATATTTCTTCAATATTTACCTCATTTGGATCTTCCTGAGACCCTATGGGTTGGTCGTTTAGCGAAGAAGTCACCATATCATAAGCTCTTTTAATGTCCATTTGACCCTTTTGACTAGTTTTCTTTTCCTCTTCTCTATCACCGATTCCATGTTCTTCCTCCCTACAGGTTGTTGCCACTTGCCTTGCTTTAGTCATCATGCACACTCAAGAAGATGAAATAGCATAAGACTAGGTATTCATACCTTCTACTTGTTTGGAGATGACAATCATGTGAATTGGAGCAGGGCAGCTTCTTAGGTAATATCTGGTATAGTAATCCTTGGCATCTAGACAATGCTGACAAGGAGGTGCATCCTCTTCTGAGGAGCACTTGTTCTGCATATGTCCATACTATCCATAGTGATACCACATTAATGGCCTATTATATCTAGCTGGAGTTGGAGTATTCTCTTCTTTACTAGGTACATTTGAAGTACTAGCATAATATGAGTCCAAAACTTGAGGGTTACCTCGTTGCTTTGATCCCTTGAGGTAGTACTAATCTCTAGCTTCATGGACACCCTTTCTAGAAAAATTCATAGCTTACCTTGTTGGGACAATTAACATTTGAATGTCCACTAGTGTTGCATCTTATACATCAAATCTAGCTTCGTATATCCGATGTGGTCCGCAAATCTTCTAATTCTCGATGAAGTTATTTCATCATCATTGTGGTACAGCGACGGTGGCATAACCTTCTCTTCTTGCTAGCTTTGATGCATTCTTAAGGCTTCCAACTCCTTCTTGAGTTGCCCAATATGGTCTAATTCTAATGCATAGGTTGGTTGTGTACCCCCTTCAAAATGTAGTATAGCTTCCTCAATGTGTGATGCAGTTGTAATAAAATAATTAAGTGTTGCATCCAATCTAAGAAAGTCTTGAAGCTTTTGTTGGGATGGCGTGGAGAGAGCTTTCTCTATCCATAGTTTTAGCAAGAAATCACTAGGAGAATGTGGTAGACGTGAAACAAGTGCTTTTGTCCTAGTGTGAACTTCGTGAAAGGATTCTCCTCGTGTGAACTTCGTTAAAGGATTCACTTGGTCTCATCTTTAGGTTATCTAGCTAATCTAAAGCTCTCTCGAAGGATTTGGTTGGTCGAAATGTCTGCAAGAATGCCATCTTCTATGCCTCCCACGTAGTAGTCGTCGTCTACATATTGACTATACCATTTGTCTACCAGGCCTTCCAATGTAGATGGGAAGTGCATCACCATTGCACCCTCTCGATTCTACAGACCTCATCCACAACATAAGGAGATGAATCTCCTCACTGTAGGCATCTTCATAAGCTACTCCCTTAAAAGTAGGGAATATGATATTCAACCTAGAGAGTTGACAACCAACTTTAATTAGGCTCCTCAAATTAGCTTCTCACACCGCTATATTATCTACACCAATTCCCACTTTGAAATTTAGTGACAAAAATTATGCTCACAATTCCACTTTTGGGATTCACATAGAGTGTGTGGAGAGAGCAGGATGATATTACAGAGTGATGGAGTGGTGGTGCAATGGTGGTTGGCGGAGGGAGAGAAGGCATATGTGTGTTGCGGGGAGGAGATATCATTGTAGGGGATGTGGTTCGAGGAGCCATGTGCATACAAAGCATGAAAATGTGGAGTGTTGGCCTATGGACCAGATGTTGGGAGAGGGAGGGAGAGAGAGAGAGAGAGAGAGAGAGAGAGAGAGAGAGAGAGAGAGAGAGAAGACTAGGCAAAGGATTCTGCTACAACATATTTCCATGTGCGGACTCTTGTGTGGCAAAGATGGTGGAGAGTGAGAGGAGAGAGAGAGAGAGGGAGGGAGAGAGAGAGAGAGAGAGAGGGAGGGAGAGAGAGAGAGAGAGAGCTAAATGATGGCTACAAGTTGTATGCGAGGTGTGGATCTGCAGAGATCATGGCTAATTCGAGGAGACTAGTTAAAGTTGGTTTCTAGAGCCATATTTAGCCACACATTTTGGGAACTACTTTTTGCACATACTGAGTGAACATTGGGATCCGACGACTTCATCCTTGGCCTCTTGGATTCTATAAAATCGGATGATTTACACTCATTAGATATGTACACTCAAAGGAGGTGGAGAGACACGGGGGGAGAGTGTGTGAGGGAGAGGTGAGTGCGAGAGGGTGGTGGAGGTGAGGGTGTGCAAGGTGGAGGAAAGGCATAGGTAAGGGATGACAGAGGTGAGGAGATGAGGGATGGTGCATGGAGGAGCAGGGGTGAGGGAAGCGGTGTCGAAAAGTTTTCCACCTTCTTGACATCCAGGAAAATTAAAACATGTTTATTGGTTGGCTCTAACCCTTCTATTACACTATTGATTAAATATTTTGCTTGGAACTAATCTCTCGTTAAGTGTTTGCAGGTACAAATTGATGGAGAAAACATGTGCTCATAATAGGGTTTACCCTAACTGCACATTAAAGTGTGTATTTGTACCCATTTAAGCATGGGGCATGGGTATAAAACTCTAGGGTTACTTATGTTTATGTGTATTTATGTTAGAATGTTAGTGCTAGGTAGATAATTACTAGGTTTCCAATGGTTCTGATGAGTTTCAAAGGGGTTTCTAAGGGTTTTAGTGTGTTTTAAGGGTAAAAATATTTGGTATTCAATTAAATTAATCTATAAATTAGACATTTACTTACTATAAATTAAATTCTGATTTAATTAGCTAATTTAATAGTGTGTGTGAATATAAATACTAAGATATTGAATTATTAAAACCCTTAATGTAAGCTTCAATTAATTATATTAATGAAATATGAAAAATAAGGTTAATTAAATTAAAATGATAATTACTATGGATAAATAGTTTATGGTGTGTATATGTGTATGTATAAATGATGGTGTATAAAAGATGTGTAATCAAAGTGAAGTGAAAGAGTGGAGTGAGTAATTTATGCAATTAAAGTGGATAAAGTGAATGGTAGAAAAGATGGTGAAGTGGATAAAATGAATGGTAGAAAGGATGGTGTGTGAGTGAGGGTATTAAAAGAGAGGTTGTGAGAGAAAAGTGAAATGAAAAGTGTGGTGAGAATAAATGGGTAAAAGTGTGGATGAGGATTTAAAGCAAGATAAAAAAGAGTGGCCCGCACATGTTTTCTATATGTAAATATATGTGTGGTGATCTAGATTTCCTAATGTTTTTTTGCAGGTACTAATATTGATTCTCTTCTTTCTTTCTTTTTATTTTGTTATTGACCATCTTAGGGAGAGAGAGTGATTAGAAAGAGAAAGCAGTGTCTCAATCTTCAAGCAAAATGAACCAGGAGGAGGGGTTACGTAAGCTTTACATAGAGAGTGTTAGGCGGTCTGCATAGGTGGCCTTCTTCACACCGCAGTTTCACAAGACGATCCACTGTGAACTTTGATCTGTTTCTTTTTTGCCATGTGTGAATTGCAATACAAGCAGAAGAGCTCCCAATAATCGATGTCTTGGACGCTGTCGTCGAGTTTCGTGAAAGGAGAGAGCACGATAGAGCTTTCCACTAAGGAGAGATTTTGAAGTTGAATTCCAAAGGTGCAAAAAATCCCCGACAACTACAGCAGCTAATTCATGTTAGATTCAAAGAGAGTCAAGTAGATCTAGGCTTGGACAAAGGATACTCATAGCGAATTTATTTGTTTAAATTGTTTATGCATAGACGTCAATTATGTGCTTCAAAGCAGGGACCGTGGAGTGCGTACAGGGAAACAAACACACATGCACAAAACATAGCAATCACTCTTTTGTCTGTTTGAACACATCGCAAACATATGAGTTCCCTAAGCTAAAGTAAGTTGATAAAGTATAAAAATAAGACTTCATTGAGTAAATTGGCACGTTTAATGCACAAAATTTATCTCCATAACCATGCACGATTTCCTCCATAACTTTGTTATAATGTCACTTCATGTATCCCTTTCTTTGTCAGTTTATTCCTTGAACAACGATTATAAAGATACCCACAATTAGCAAATAAGACTCACACAAAGGAGAGAACGAAGTAAGACTTTTTGTTTGTTTATAAAATCTTCTCCATATCGATTATAATACGCAACATCTTGTGCCTTTAATGCGCATCATATGCATTTTGAAGTGCCAGAAAAAAAAACAAGCTGTGGCCTTTCTCCGAGAAAGTTATCACACTCGCACCAAGGAAAACTCGATTTCTTTGCTCTGCTGCCCTGTCTTTATATCATTCCGTTGGCAGATCCCTCAAGTGATGGGGATAAATTCATGAGCTAGTTTCTATACTCTTAATAGCTAAATAAGATAAATTCATAAGACCTGCGCTTGGAGAAATTATTCCGATTTGCTCATGACAGAGAGACCTCATTCCAGCCTCATAATCCGTACCTAGCTGTATTCATTTGTAGCTACTTTCAAGCACGGAGTAACATCAATTTTTCTACAAGTTGCAGAACAAAACTAAGATCTAGCAGGCACCTTTTCTTTAAAGTACCTAGGAGCACGAATTAATGAATCTAACTGTGAACTTCGTCATACTCATCATAAACCAAAATCATAGCAGTAGAGACTAAATGTTTCAGAGGATGGTGTCAGATTTTGTAGCGACAAATTACCTCCTTTGTTTAAAAAAAAAGGTAGTTCACCCTTTGATCAGTTACACTAGCCGGCATATTGAGCTAGTATAGATACGCACTCTCTATCACACATAGAACTTGTGATCTCCATAAATTCATGGACCTGGCATACGTTATTATCGACATTTTAATAAAGGAAAATATCCACACACTTCATCAGATGCTTTTATTCACAAGAAGATTGATGTTATTTCCTGACGAACAATGTATGATCCTGTGATTCTTCTATCAGCACAAAAACAGACACGAATTCAACCTGGTAGCATTCACAAAAAGTGTATGAACAAACGACATTTATCCTTAAGTCAGCCAGTTCTGAAACACTTCAGTGCGTTCACAATAGCTTGAAATAAAATACCAAAACTATATTTTCCTTCATGGTTTACCTTTCACCTATGGAAGCGCAAGCACACCTTCGATGGTAGGGTTGACTTTGATATATGAACTCTCATGATCAACTGAATATAGTTTGCGGAACATTCCATTGTTGGATTTGTCTAGAATTGAATGAGCCATTGTACTAGTGAAGCAGTGATGGAGGAAAAAAACATCAAATCAATACAAGAAAGTGAGCTCTATCTGCACATAAGTGCTCTGAGCACTAAGATAAGATAGAATGCACACAATTTCCCGCTTCTAGCACGCCATCAACATCTATCGATATGAATTCTGTTATTTCCTCTGCGTATCGCCCTCTACTTGGCTGCTGTCTTTCCCAGGAATTGACAGAGAAACAGGAGAAAATATTGTCTTCACGTTGATCAACGGCTAAGTAGCTTCTACACGAAGTAAATACACGTGCTTTTTCTAAGTCCTGTGTAGGCATGGCGAATGAATAGCGACATCTCTGCTCTGGAGGACCAACTTTTGCTCAGTTATTCCGATGTCGTCTCCTTTTTCAGCACTGCATTATCTTGCACACAAGAAGGAGAAGACACGCCTCTAACACATAATTCCGGATCTCTGTCTTTGAATTCTCCAGAGGGAGGGCACCCTTTTGATTATGACTGCCATCTGCTTTTCATCCTTCATCTGCGAGCGCTCTCTATTTTCCCGTCGAGGACATGATTCCCCCCTCCTGTCGAATACTTCCCTTCCTCTTTCAGCCGCCAGAGATCTCCTTCTATTTTGAAAAGGCCACGATTCCCCTTTTTCCATTTCCTTTTAAATCAGCACGTGACGCCATGGGTTCTTGTAAAACAAAAAAAAACTTCTACCGATCGAGCCTCTGAGATTCCCTTCCAGAATGGAAATTTTTCTTCGTTGTCATTCCTTGCCTTTTGCATATTCCTGCCAAGAAGGAAGAAGATCCTCCGCATGCACACGTCCTCTTGTTGGCACAATAGGAAAGTGATCCTAAAATCCTTTTCGACTTTGGTTTTCCCAGAAATAACATCGCGAAGCATCCCAAATGGTGCGGTTCAGCCTCTTCAAAACATCTTATGCCGAAAGCAATGGCTTCAGATCGTGACCACATCCACCCCCTCTGAACCTGTACATCCTCCGGATGTACCACCATCGATCTCGGTATCTGCAAGTCTTCAAGAACCCAAATGTGAGTGAAATCAAGTGCATGGGTTAAAACAAATGTGCCTATGCACGGCCATGTAATGAGCCCTACATATGCATACTCTAAGTGCATAAAAACAACATGGTGCAAATAAGGGAGGTATTAGGAATTCGGTGTTGAGGATGTACACTCAAATTGAACTCACATTTTCATCATGGATATACAATTCAATACAAGTGCAATCACTCGTGCAACTATGGGTTTTAACCAAAATATCACTCGTGCTCTTTACATTTCATTTATGCATGTTTTAGGTGCATGAAGAGAAACAAAAATGGTGTGAAAAATCGAGGGTTTTATGGTATCTAAACAACACTCACATCACTCGCAACTCCACTCTCTTACAGATGCAATCACTCTCCCTTACTGAGAACTATTCTCTCTTATCATTCAAAACTTGCTTTATTATTTTTCAATGATATTTACCTATCTAATTGTGCAGATGGACGTGCTTCTACGGAATTTCAAAGACGTGTTTCTATATATTTTTATATGCATATTTGGCATGCAATGCATCTCAAAGATGGTGCAAAGAAAAGATCAGGGTTAAAGCACGATAGCTAATGAAAAAGATTTTCACGACTTTGTTCTTGAGTCATCATCTCCGTTGGCTTCGCTTGATCATTCCTGCACTCATAGAAACTAAACAAATCATAAGAAACATCACATCGAAATGACATTATATACATATGCAGTCCATGAAAGAACTTCAAAAACCATTTGCAATAAATCATAAGCATGTAGCTCAAATGTGGTTGCCTCTATACAATCTCTCAAAACTCTAAATCTTCGATTAGCTCCTTATCAACACCTGTTCTCAAAACTACATAAGAGAAATTAGTAGCATCACATTCAAGAATCACATATTAAAAAACTTCATTCATTTGAACATTAAAATCTCTATTTGAATTATTTTTGACTTCAAACCACTCATCCAACATGCATTCATTACCATAGGTGTTCCCACTTTAATTTCTTGCATTTTTAGTTTTATTTGGTTTCTTCTATCTATCTTAAGATTAAAGCAAAAAACACAAGTTATATACATTTTTATTTACAAATTTCCTTTTGGTATTATTTGTTCTCATTTATTAGGGTTTCTCCCTTCAGACCCATCTCCCTTGATATATGATCACCAAAGAAACTGTGCTTGAAAAGAAGCCATCTCTGAACTGCATCAATCAAGGTAGCATTCTTAAACAAGTTAGATATGTGGACAAGCCATTTCATTTGCTCGTCCATTCCTTGTAGGCTTGACTGGCATACATAGCTTTTAGAAAATTCAAACATCCATGTTTCAATCGTTTGGGCATAGTCTCCTTTATTCATGATCCTCTCATGTGAGGTTACTCTCGATGAGTCAAACACACACGAATATAGAGTGTTGATTTTTAATATGCTTAAATCATTTTTAAAAATTCCGTGCAAGCATGGATTTTGATTCATTTCATGCTTGGGATCATTTGAGGAAATATCTTCAATTGCATCATTTCGAATATATTCTTCATCTTCATCGAAATAAACGTATTGATTAGATTCATTCAATTCCTTCATCAAGTAGAAGTGAGCATCATGCTCAGATGATATTACATAATCATTTTTATCTTCCAATCTATCATGATTCCTTTCTACTCGAGTCCCATTAATTATGGTATCTGCTTCTTGTTCTAGTCTTTCCAGGAACTCTTCATCATTGTCTTTGTTATGTTCCCAGAATATTTCTCCCTCAATGTGAATGGAATCCATATCCTCATAATCAAGAAAATCTTGATCTTCAATTTCTTCATCCAAAATATCATCACAAGATTCTACATCCATCTCCATCGATTCTTGCTCGTTCTCTTCTGAGGATGTGCTTAGTCCACCTTCTTCAAGCATTGATTCTTCAATCACTGATTCTTGCTCAAGAATCTCATCATGTATGAGAATCTCAACATACGCATCCAAATCAACTTGAGCTTCATCGTTGCAATCGTTTGACTCAATAGTTTTACATTGGATATCCTTCAATGCTATACACGCATCTGATTTATCATATGTCACAATAAACATTTCATCTTTCATTTTATGCTCAATTTCTTCAACGTGTGGACTCAACTCAACATGATTATTTTTGACATACATATCAGTATTTAGAGGAATGATCAATGGTATTTTCCCATCCTCCTCATGTTCATTCATATTTCTCTCTTCATGGAATGTGGCATCATTTACATACATATTATTATTTTGAACTCCATCCAACTTATCCTCTTTTTTATGTGTAGGATCTTTGTCCAATGTGACATCGCTCAAAAGAATATCAGTATCTTGATCTTGATCTAGACTATCGGTGAGATTAGGATCATGCTTATCACCATCGCCATACATTTCACTATCTAGAGGGCTTATCATTTGTACATCCTCTAGATTAGCATCATACTCATCTTCGTCATCACACATTTCAATCTCTAGAGGACTCATTATTTGCATGTCCTCCTTCATATAAGTAGGTTCATTTTCTTGCATCTCTGTATGCATGTATAATGTGGATTTCTGCATATCCATTTTCTTACCCATCGGATCTTTTATTGACAGGTCCTTAGATTCAACATCATGTTCCATGGGAGTTCCTTCATGTAATTCAGTCATTAGATCAGAAGTTCTATCCGAATCTTGTGTTAGAAGGGAATCATCACCATCAAGTGACATCCAATCATACTTCAAATCTTGCCCGATGTCATCATGTAAGGATGCATCTCGAGCTCGATCTTCAGACATATTTATTAGGTTCTCTATTTGTATCTCATCTTTTATCTCCATTTGGTCACCTATGAGCCTTCTAGATATCTCTATCTCTTTGTTTGCATCTTGATATGTTTCTTGATTTGTTTGATTATCTTTTATTCGATGTGAGGAGTTTATCGGAGTAGAGGAAGCTTCATCTTGTTTACTTGTTGGGTTTTGTTGGTTTTTGTTTTGTTTTATGTTTGTTGTTTGTTTGGTTTGATGTTGGTTTAGTTTGGTTTGATTTTGATTAGCTTCCACTTGCTCCTTTGATCCTCCCATCTTCGGGCTTTGTCCACTTATAGCACCTAAAGATATAATCATTGTAAAGAAGTCTAGGGGCTCTTGGCACCTTGTAACCTTTGAGGTTACATCAATCGCACTTTTAGAAGTTTCTTCATATTTCCCATCATCACTATGGATATCAAGCCCATGCATATCTACTTCATGCCCAAATGGGGTCTCTACAATCTCATGGACTTGAACATTATCCACGATTGGTAAAATGCTTGGAACATGGTTATAATTTTCATCTGTTTGAAGATCTGTTCTCCAATCATTTAAAAATTTCTCTATTGTTTGTTGTTTCTTTACGTATTTCATCACAGCTTCATGGACGAGCATCCAATCCTCTGTGAGTCCTGAGTCGGAGTCTATATCTTGTAGAAGTGGAATTAACTCCTCTCGGGCATTAACATCGATTGTTCGAAGAAACAACGAAACTCTTTCATGACTTATGCACCTCTTATCGTGCTCAGAAAGATCATCATATTGTCGCTCAAACTCTTCTTTGATCTCAAGAATTGGTTGGTCTTTGGGCATATGAACCCACCTCAGGAAAGATCTACGAGTTACTTTATCAAGATCCTCTAGCATAAACTGCTTGAGGAGTGTCACTTTGTATTGGGACCATGTCGTTTGATTTATTCGCATTATTTGGTCTCGCACGTCGTAATCCGACACATAGATAAAGTTTTCGCATAGTTCTTTTTCCGTCATCGGACTTAGTCCGACACCTAGATATTTGGCCTCGAGTTCATATTCTTTGCAGAACTTTGAGACATTCTTTCCATTGAAAAAGCCACACCGATTGACTAGACGTTCATGAAGTGATTGGATGGCTTTTTGACACCTATCCTCTTCTTGAAATCGTAGGAATTGAGCTAGGATCTCTTCCATTTTGATTATGCTAATCTTTGTGGCTCTATAACTCACTCACCCCCTCCTTTCACGTCGGGTTCACCAGGTATGTCGTCGAGTTTCGTGAAAGGAGAGAGCACGATAGAGCTTTCCACTAAGGAGAGATTTTGAAGTTGAATTCCAAAGGTGCAAAAAATCCCCGACAACTACAGCAGCTAATTCATGTTAGATTCAAAGAGAGTCAAGTAGATCTAGGCTTGGACAAAGGATACTCATAGCGAATTTATTTGTTTAAATTGTTTATGCATAGACGTCAATTATGTGCTTCAAAGCAGGGACCGTGGAGTGCGTACAGGGAAACAAACACACATGCACAAAACATAGCAATCACTCTTTTGTTTGTTTGAACACATCGCAAACATATGAGTTCCCTAAGCTAAAGTAAGTTGATAAAGTATAAAAATAAGACTTCATTGAGTAAATTGGCACGTTTAATGCACAAAATTTATCTCCATAACCATGCACGATTTCCTCCATAACTTTGTTATAATGTCACTTCATGTATCCCTTTCTTTGTCAGTTTATTCCTTGAACAACGATTATAAAGATACCCACAATTAGCAAATAAGACTCACACAAAGGAGAGAACGAAGTAAGACTTTTTGTTTGTTTATAAAATCTTCTCCATATCGATTATAATACGCAACATCTTGTGCCTTTAATGCGCATCATATGCATTTTGAAGTGCCAGAAAAAAAAACAAGCTGTGGCCTTTCTCCGAGAAAGTTATCACACTCGCACCAAGGAAAACTCGATTTCTTTGCTCTGCTGCCCTGTCTTTATATCATTCCGTTGGCAGATCCCTCAAGTGATGGGGATAAATTCATGAGCTAGTTTCTATAATCTTAATAGCTAAATAAGATAAATTCATAAGACCTGCGCTTGGAGAAATTATTCCGATTTGCTCATGACAGAGAGACCTCATTCCAGCCTCATAATCCGTACCTAGCTGTATTCATTTGTAGCTACTTTCAAGCACGGAGTAACATCAATTTTTCTACAAGTTGCAGAACAAAACTAAGATCTAGCAGGCACCTTTTCTTTAAAGTACCTAGGAGCACGAATTAATGAATCTAACTGTGAACTTCGTCATACTCATCATAAACCAAAATCATAGCAGTAGAGACTAAATGTTTCAGAGGATGGTGTCAGATTTTGTAGCGACAAATTACCTCCTTTGTTTAAAAAAAAAGGTAGTTCACCCTTTGATCAGTTACACTAGCCGGCATATTGAGCTAGTATAGATACGCACTCTCTATCACACATAGAACTTGTGATCTCCATAAATTCATGGACCTGGCATACGTTATTATCGACATTTTAATAAAGGAAAATATCCACGCACTTCATCAGATGCTTTTATTCACAAGAAGATTGATGTTATTTCCTGACGAACAATGTATGATCCTGTGATTCTTCTATCAGCACAAAAACAGACACGAATTCAACCTGGTAGCATTCACAAAAAGTGTATGAACAAACGACATTTATCCTTAAGTCAGCCAGTTCTGAAACACTTCAGTGCGTTCACAATAGCTTGAAATAAAATACCAAAACTATATTTTCCTTCATGGTTTACCTTTCACCTATGGAAGCGCAAGCACACCTTCGATGGTAGGGTTGACTTTGATATATGAACTCTCATGATCAACTGAATATAGTTTGCGGAACATTCCATTGTTGGATTTGTCTAGAATTGAATGAGCCATTGTACTAGTGAAGCAGTGATGGAGGAAAAAAACATCAAATCAATACAAGAAAGTGAGCTCTATCTGCACATAAGTGCTCTGAGCACTAAGATAAGATAGAATGCACACAATTGCCCGCTTCTAGCACGCCATCAACATCTATCGATATGAATTCTGTTATTTCCTCTGCGTATCGCCCTCTACTTGGCTGCTGTCTTTCCCAGGAATTGACAGAGAAACAGGAGAAAATATTGTCTTCACGTTGATCAACGGCTAAGTAGCTTCTACACGAAGTAAATACACGTGCTTTTTCTAAGTCCTGTGTAGGCATGGCGAATGAATAGCGACATCTCTGCTCTGGAGGACCAACTTTTGCTCAGTTATTCCGATGTCGTCTCCTTTTTCAGCACTGCATTATCTTGCACACAAGAAGGAGAAGACACGCCTCTAACACATAATTCCGGATCTCTGTCTTTGAATTCTCCAGAGGGAGGGCACCCTTTCGATTATGACTGCCATCTGCTTTTCATCCTTCATCTGCGAGCGCTCTCTATTTTCCCGTCGAGGACATGATTCCCCCCTCCTGTCGAATACTTCCCTTCCTCTTTCAGCCGCCAGAGATCTCCTTCTATTTTGAAAAGGCCACGATTCCCCTTTTTCCATTTCCTTTTAAATCAGCACGTGACGCCATGGGTTCTTGTAAAACAAAAAAAAACTTCTACCGATCGAGCCTCTGAGATTCCCTTCCAGAATGGAAATTTTTCTTCGTTGTCATTCCTTGCCTTTTGCATATTCCTGCCAAGAAGGAAGAAGATCCTCCGCATGCACACGTCCTCTTGTTGGCACAATAGGAAAGTGATCCTAAAATCCTTTTCGACTTTGGTTTTCCCAGAAATAACATCGCGAAGCATCCCGAATGGTGCGGTTCAGCCTCTTCAAAACATCTTATGCCGAAAGCAATGGCTTCAGATCGTGACCACAACGCGCATCACTACTGCACCATTTCTGAAAAAACCCACTCAGGGGCGTTCACGAGAATCGCAAAAGCCTTAGATATAGAGACGTGAGGGATGGGTGTTTTTTTTTTAAATAAAGGAAGTTCAGCCTTAGCTTAATCTCCCGGACTTTAATTATAATAAAGAGAAAAAGTTACAAGTGAATGTGACTAGTGCCCATGGGACCCCCCAAATCCCACAATGCAGGGGAGGAGTATGGCAAGCTACAGGGCATTACAAATGAGTCGGATAAAATTATCATCACCCTCATGTGGGACTCATTTGGGTTTCAACTTGTTGTTTTCGAGAAGATAAATACAGTGATGTCTAAACGGTGGCGATCTCTTGACTCGGAAGATTCTTTTACCTAGGAGAAACAAGGATTTTTGGATCGACCATTCCTTAAGATGGGTGTTATAGGGAATGAAGAGAGAAATATTTTAACTCTCTTCTCTCCGCCTGGTGACGTTTTCGGCTGCATGTGATGGCGCTGGAGATAGAGACTGAGAGAGAGAGAAATAAAAACTTCTCTTTTTTCCCGTGCAGACTGCGCGTGGCCGCACTGCAGAGAGAGAGGTTTAGAACGTGCAGGTTGAGAGAGAGAGAGAGAGAGAGAGAGAGAGAGAGAGAGAGAGCAAACGATCTGTCTACTTGTCTTTGTGAAATCAAGTGGCTGTCACGCATGTAGGCGGCTGAGGCAGGAGAGAAAAAATGACGCCCTAATGACTTCTCACACTCGGCGACTTCTGACAGGCACAGAGCACATTTATAGTGGAGAAAGAAGCTGGAGTTCTAGGCTGGAGACGGCTTCTGGCTATTGGCAAACTCTGAGAGACATTGTAGCAATGTGCAGAAAATTGTAGAGAGAGAAAGAGAGAATTTATCTCTCCAATTTGCCCTCTTTTTCCGGCTGACAACGTGCATATCGGTGGAGAGAGAGAGAGAGAGAGAGAGAGAGAGAGAGAGAGAGAGAAAACGACCCCTCCTGGCAGACGATTGTGGCGACAGAGGAACAAAGATGTAGTGACCGAAAGAGAAATAGAGAGAGAAAGAGAGAGAGAAGAGAATGTGGTGAGAGAGAGTTTATTAAGTTAATTTTAAAGGTATTTACCTAATCATTTAATTATTTACTTGATGCTATACTTTGATACTATACAAATTTTTGAGTTTATATTTAATTCATATGAGTAAAGTCATGCATGTATACGTAATGTAGTTTGGATGTGCTAGGGTGCATGTATGCATGGGAGTGTATATGTATATTAGTTTAGAGCATATATGCATGAATACGTAATGAATGCACATGCATGTATGACATGAATGCATGTATAAATGTTTATATGCATATTAGCATGCATAAGCATGGATAACAAATATATATAAATTTGTTAGAATATGCATTAGCATAAGCATCAAGAGTGTATGTATGAAGTGAATGCATGAGTGTGTGAAGCATGTGCATTCATGAGAGAGCGTGTAAGCATATTAATTTGTGCATAGGACTAAGTAGCGATGTAAGTGTGCATGAGCATATGCATATTAGAAGTGTAGATGCATGAATATGCATGAGCATGTGTTTAATGAATACAAGTGAGCATATGAATGCATGTGTTAGTGCGAGTGTCTAAACATAAGAGTTCATGGATATGTGTGCATGAGTGCATCGAAGTGTTAACATGCATATGATTTTGCATAAAATGTGTGTTAGCATAAATAAGAAGTTATGTTAACATGTGCATATGAAAGTGTGTGTATGAATTAGCATGATTGTATGCATGCATATAAAAGTGCATATGTATATTGTGAGATGTGCACATGCATGAATGAATGTATATTTATGTTATAAGCATGTGAAGTATGCATGTATGCATGAGTATAGGTATGATATGTGTGAAATGTGTTAGCAAATGCATATATGCGAGTGCATAAGTATAAGTGCACATAAGTGTATGAGAATATTATATGTACATGAGAATTATGTTTTGTAAGTTTATTTATATTTCTCAATGATTTCTTGTTACTTTACTTATGTTCGAATGTTTTCTTGCAGACATTGAAAAGAAGAAGTGACCAAAGAGCATTGCCAAAGAGTGAAGAATTTGAGAATTACATGATCTAGAGATCCATCTATCTTATGAAAAAACATTGAAGATTACTTTTGATCCAGCTATATACAACATCTTTTGTATAGGATTTACTAGAATTTATCATCATTTTAGCTAAATTTCATAATTTAGAAAGATTTATCATTAACATTATTATTATTAAAATCTATTCTTGTTAATTTCATTAATTCATTTCCTATTCCCATTGATCTTCATTGTCAATGTCCACAGAGCGTTAAGTTGAATCTAAAAGTAATGCAATTATAGAAGTAGAAGTAGAAGAAGTCATTAAGGATAGAATTACGCAAGAATCTTTAATCTTTGTATCTTATGATCATTGTTTTAACTTTGTATCTTTAATCTTTGTATCATTGTTTTACTAGGTTTTTAACTTTATTTTCCATTGCATCTCTCGAACCTCAGGGTAGTGAAGATTTATTTCCACCACCTCTAATTAGACTTACTCAACCACAGCATATTGAAAACAAAGAAGAAGAGATTATTAAAGAACACATAACTGAGGAATCATTGATTTTACCTTCATATCAAGAGGCTATTGCTAGGTATAGGGCACCTCAACCATACGGTCCATAGAAGTATAGAGTATTAAGCTTTTTCAGATTGATTAAATTTAGAGATTTATTAGATCTTTCATAGGTGAAGTAGTTAGAATTATTTGAAACTTTATTTACCCTAGTCGTAAAGCATACTTAAGTTACCTGAATTTGTCTCAAATACCCAGCGTGTGCCAACCGAATTGGCGGATGACCTGATCCATCATCCGATCATCCGATTCTTCCTGACAGTGGGGTGCATGGAGGGATTGTGGAGGTTCGGTAAGGGTGTGGAGGAATGGCAGAGGTGAGGGGCTGACGGATAGTGGGATGGTGGAGATGAGGGGGTGAGGGAAGCACGCTGCATAGAGGGATAGTGGAGGGTGGAGGTTAGGTAAGGGGGTGGAGGAATAGCATTGGTGAAGGGCTAAGGGATGGTGGTAAGGCAGATATGAGGGTGTGAAGGAAGCAGGATGCATGGAGGGATGGTGGATGGTGGAGATGAGATAAGGGGGTGGAGGAATGGCAGAGGTGAGGGGGTGAGGGATGGTGTGATGGTGGAGAAAAAGGGGAGAGAAAAGTTTGAAAATAATAGCCATGTGAACTACAATCTATAGCCATGGAGTATATATCATTTAAAAACCGAAAACTATGCCACACCGTAGTATAAAAATTTATCCTTTGGCATAGCAAGGGAGGGGGAGGATAAGGGATAAAAATAAGTAAGCTGGATATTATAAAAGAAAAATAATACTAAAAGAATTTATATAATAAATCAATTAAAAAGTTAAGAGATATAAATAAAATAAATAAAATTAAGTTAAATTAAAAAAGAAAAAACACCTAATCTTATTTTTTAAGCTAGCTTTTTTTGAGGGAGGGAGGCTAAGCACAAGGGGAGGGATAAATAGAGAAAAATGGATACTAAAAAAATAATAATAAGTAAGTGAAATTTGTATATATTAAATAAATTAAAGAAAAAATAAATATAAAGAAAATATATAAATGAAAAATCAAACTAAAAACATCTTATCTTAATTTTTAAACTAAAGTTTTGGGGGGAGGGGGGAGGATAGAGCATGCTAGGATGGGGGGAGGGGGAGCTAGGAGGATAGAGCATGCTAGGATGGGGGAGAGGGTTCGGGGTGGGGGGGTTGGGGGAGGGATAGTGTGCATCAAGGAGGAGAGGTGGAGGGGAGGGGATAGAGTGCTCTAGGGTTGGGGGGGGGGGGGGGGGGGCGACGGGATAGAGCATGCTAAAGGGGGGGGGGGGGGGGGGGGTAGCGGGTTGAGTGTGTAAGGGAAAAAAAAGAGACAATCTCTTTCCCTTTGTATTGATCCATAGAGATTCCATTATTTGAGACAATATGTCCAAATATTTTTCCTTGCCTTACAATGAAGACATATTTAGGATTTTAAAGACTCTTTATTTTCTATATATAGTACATAATTTTTGCAATATTGGGATGTGCATGGCTCATTGTGCAATATTTCAAACATCATTCACATAAATTTCCAATAGTTTCTTTACACTAGTGTTTTATCAAAACATGACAATTTAATGTGTTGTTTTTTACCAGTTAAAAAACAAGTTCATTATATTATCAAATAAAATTTTGAAAAATAAACCTTCAAACCCCATAAGGACTTATAACTATAAGTTTTATAAAACATATATTTAGAAAATTTAACCTTGTTTGATGACTAAGAAAGAAATCATTGAATATGGTTTCAAAAAGAAATTATATATAGACTTATGTATGATAAGAAAGAAATATCTTCATTAATGAAAAAATCTTGAGATTGGAATAATTTTTATAGTGTTACTTTAGATTCGTAAGCTAATTTAAAACAGGTATTGGGATCTAGAGATATTTTTTTATAATAAGAAATGTACTACATTCTAGTGTGCTCATTATTTATTTATACAGTGTAGAAGCTTTTTATATCATATTCATACATAAAAACACTAAAATAGCTGGTGCTATATTTCAAGAACCATCATATAGTACCATACAAATATACTACATGTCTTTGAACCAATATTTTTTGTAGCTATTCTTGCATAGCACTAAACATCTCAATATTTCATTGCGTTTTCATATTCCATTTTGCTTAGAATTAACTTTAATCCTAAATTATTAGCTTTTCTTAATAAATGATGTAAGGTATATATTATCAGTCAAAATAATTCTACAAACATTATAAACTACTTTATATAGGCCAAAGTAGAATATTAACATTAATCATGAAGCATATGCAATATTTTCACACCAAATGACCTTTTCATAGCATAAAAACATAGTAGTATTCTTTAACTTGAAGGAATGATATAGAAAGTTTGCTTGTGAGCTTGTAAAAAATAATATTTCTAGCTCTTAAAATCTTAAACATATTGCGGTAATAAAATTAAGTCATGTTCATACCATTAAATTACAAAATAATTCATAATTTACAATACTATCATGGCACATATGAGATTAGTTTTATGCCAGAAACCTAATAAAAATAATTCCATATCACTAATTATGGATGAAAATGCCTTTAAGCTTAGAACCATAGAAATGACGAGCCCACTTATCATCAACTTTGATGCCATTTATGATCTGACTTACTATATGTTATTTTTCTATCTCCTCTCCAATGCTTGCAAGCTGATCAGCCACATCCTTCATCTTGGTCACATAGCTTGCTCTTCCTAGCTCTTGTGTTTGATGAGAAATATAAAAAGAGTACTTGTTCTGGTTGCTTTTTTTGCGTTGTAAGCTCCATTTATATTTGGTTCTTCCTAGCTCTTGCATTTGATGAGAAATATGAGGAGAGAACTTCCCAAGTCTCTTGGGAGGTCCTGCAATTCCTAATGTGAGGTAATAAGAAATCAGATATAGAGTTACATAGATAAGATCTGAAAAGAACATCCTTTGCACACCATGTGGTCAGCCTTTCTTGTTCTTCCCTTCTGGGTTGATGTTTGCTCTTGAATGTTCGCATCTCTTCATCTCTTGAGATGTATCCATATAGAATTCTTCCTCGAAGGTAGGATTGCATCCATAGTGACCATGATGGGTAGTTGCTCCTATCTAGTTTCTCAATGAATGATGGAAATACATCCCCATCTTGCTTGTTGTTGCTCTGATACCACTATGGGAGGAGATGGTGAATAGTCTTCAGAGATTAAGTGGTGCTGCAACAATCTGCTTCACACCAACTAGGAACAAGTGATGGAGAGTGTAGTGGTTCTCTTTTGCTTCCAAATAATCACAGATAATCACCTATGTGATTTGGAACATGATCCTAATCAATAAATCAAAAGAGATGAGAAGGATCCAAGATCATAAAATTGCTAATTTAGTCTCTCCATATGTTCAGTATAATGCACAATGCTCTTAGTCTGCTAGCAATTAGGCAAATTCCTTTTGGTGGTATCTGATTAACGTATGTAGCTACCAATCATGAGTAATTTTACTAGAAAAGATAAACTACACACTGAGTATGATGTTTAGCAAATCATAGGACTTGCTCGACATTTTTGGGATGCATCAGACTATAGACCAGAGAGTAATGAAGTAAATATATCTCACGATTCAAAGAAGCAACAACCATGAAACTTTGTAGCTATAAAGTAGATAGTATACTGAATCTATGATGCTTAATATCACATCAAATGATCAACCATGCACTCAGAACAAGGTTTGAGAGGATTATTGTTTTGAAGTAGTCACAGTATCGAAATGAAATAGATATATAATCAAAATGTATGTAGTAGATCACAAAGAAATACAGCATCATTGGCAATATGCTATTGAAAAATGTGAGGGTGGTGATTGAGTTATGGAGTGAGACCTCAAATCACATAGGGTCCCTCTCTATTGCTCCCCAAAATCGAGGCTGATCCGCGAGTTTTTTGAACTAATTTTATAGTTTAGTTTGGATCCAAGCTTTGAATTTTAATAATCAAATTATCACCAAAAAGTGAGTCCTAAAGTATAGGATATATTCCCTCATCAATCATCTACCAAATAACTAGAGATTTGATGCTTCCTAACTCCACATGGAAGTAAGGCACTTTTACAAAGGGAAAAGGTAAATGATTTTACAAGGGATTGATTATGAGAGATGTGCTAGTTATCCAAGTCTGTGGGCTTGGGTTCTCTTGCCACCAACAAGTCCATGTGGACATTGATATAGCGGTTATGTGTTTGCATAAAGCCCTTTACATTGATAAAGAGGGTCCTCGTGAGGTTTTCTTAATTGGGAGACACCTAGATGTTGGGGTCTCTTTGGTTTACCCATCCTCACCATAGGAGGTGTAAGAATTACCCATCCTCACCATAGGAGATGTATGCTAGTTGTTTAGAGGTGCTCGATAAGCCTAGTTGGCTTCTTTTGGGTAAATGATTATATTCAGTTTAGTAAGTGATTCACTATGAAGGTTAACATGTTAGTACATGGAGTTTAATAAGATTTTCACGCTAGTCATATGCTCAGTTTGTAATGATACTTAGGCACAATCTTTCAAGATTTTTGGTTTTGTCAAAAATATAGCAGTCAATTTACTCCTTGATACGCTTATTGGTATGAGGACATCTATTCTCACATAATCTTAATGCAATGAAGGTTTTCTTAGAATCTATCACTTGGTCCATTTTCATTCTATTTGGTTTTCTATCATCATGGCATCAGAAGTCTCTAAAAGGTCTAGTGGATCAGGATCTAGAGCTAGTGTTTTGAGGAGGAGTTGTAATTTGCATGGCAAAGACCATTTGAGATCCAAAAATTTGATGGCATAAACTCTGTTGTATGGAAGAATGAGATTAAAGATGTGGTGATTCAAAGCAGGTAATAGAAGTTAGTAATGGAATCTCAAAGAATCCTACTGACATGGATGAAGATGATTGGAATGAGTTGGATGAAATGGCTAGGTCTACCATACCTTTTCACTTGCCAGACTGTGAAAGTGCAAAGAAGGTTTGGAAGAGGCTATTCAATACATATGAAAAAGAAACAACATCAAATTAATATTGTATCTAATTAGAAAGTTATATGGCCACATGGAAGACCCAAATAGTTTACATGAAAGACTCAAATAGTGTTGATGCTTATCTAAATGCACTCTATGGTATATTCTTCCAGTTATAGGTGCAAAAACTGCACATGGATAACAAAATGAAAGCACTCTTGTTGTTATGCACCTTGTCATCATCATGGGATACATTTTGCACAGCTATTAGTAATAATGCACCTATAGTAAATTTGGTTATGATGACATATGTGGAGCACTCTTGAATGAGGAGATTTGTACAAAATCTATGGTTGGAAATCAGAGTGGAGATGCATACAATCTTCATGATTCTTACCAAGGAAATAATCAGCTATGTGGTGGCAACAAGAAAAAGAAAATGAATGGTCAATGAAATAAGGGTAGAAGTAAATCAAGGAAGAAGGGTATGGAATGCCATTATTGCCATAAGAAAGGACACATGAAGAAAAACTACTACGCATTAAAGAATGCTAAAGGTAAAGGGTAGAATGTTGATGTGCATGTTAAATAGTTACCTGCACCATCTACTTTAACGATGAAGATTGAAGAAATCAATGCTATTTTTGATGATGTTGATGTGTTGACACTTGACAATATTATTCCTTCGGAGGCTCTTACGGTTGGTTCTCTTTCCCACATGTGGCTGCTAGATTTTGATGCTTCTTTCAATGTCACATGTCATAGAGAATGGTTCTTTACTTATGTAGCAAAGTCTCTTGGTATTGTGAGACTTGGTGAGTCTTACTAGTATGACATTGTTGGGATTGAAGATGTGGTTTTTTCATCCATTGATGGTTCCAAATTTAATATGAATAATGTATGCCATGTACCTCAGTTATTATGTAGTTTGATGTCAATTGGTCAACTTCATGACCTTGGTTACAAAGTGTTTTTGTATGCACAATCCTTTTGTATATCAAAGGGGAATATGATTATTGCAAAAGGAAGCATAGTGGGCTCACTTTATCCTTTATTTGTATCACAGAAAGAAAACTTGTTAGCTGTTATTGAACAACATATGTCTTGTATTTTCCATGGTTTTTTGGGCCATATGTGTCATTGTGGAATGGAAAATATGTCTCGTTATGGATACTTACCTATGTTATCTCTCTCTTATTTTTCATTTTGTGAGCATTGTGAATATGGAAAGAAAACTAGGAATGTCCACAAGACACACATTGAATCTCCAATTCAACCTTTCGATATCATTTATATAGATGTGTGTGGTCCTTGGCCCATGAGATCATTAGGTGGTTCTCTTTACTTTGTAACTTTCATAGATGATGATACTAGAAAAGTGTGGGTATATTATATCAAAGAGAAGGATGAGGTATTCCCTAATTTCAAAAAAATGGATTGCTTTAATTGAGACTAAAAAAGGAACTAAGATTAAAGCTTTACATTCAGATAATGGGGGTAATTATACCTCACATGAATTCAACATTTTCTATTACTCTAGAGGAATTCATACAAGAAATACATTTTTCTTGGATATGGTCAAGAAGGCCAATGGATATCAATTATGGGTACCTAAAATAGGATCAATGATCAGAAGTAGTGATGTCATTTGCAATGAGTCTAAGATGCATAAAGAGCCAATTAAGGAGGTTGAAGTGAGAAGAGTAGTGCTTGAGGATACAAATCCTCTAGTTAGCATGCATAAAAATGTTGTAGAGAATGATGTTCAAGAGAATATCTGATTAGTTCAGTTTGCAAATGTTCCAAATCAGCCACCATTGAGACACTCTACATGTGTCTCACATCGACATGAAACATATGTTCCACGTTTGGATTTTGTTATGCTAACACATGCTAGTGCACATTCTTGCTACAAAGAGGCTATGCAAACAAAGGATCATGTTAAGTGGTAGTGTATTTTTCTTAATCCAAATGTTATTTATAAATAATCTTAAAACTTTTAATTTTAAATGTGTATTCGTAATCTTACAATTTTCTAAATTTTTATATTAATTATGAATTATCCTATAAGTTTCTAAATATCAAATTCTAAAACTTATAATTTTGCAAGTTTTCTATCTAAATTCTTGAGAAAGAGCATACACCTTAATTTTCATATTACTCTACCTATTCTTTTCAAATGCTGTAAGGTAAATACATTTATCATAAAAAGATATCCTAAGCTTCTTAGAGGAAACATTCATTCCCATAGGTAAAACGAAATCTGTTAAAAAAAGTGTTGCGTGCGCTATAAACAAGAAATGGATTTTGCATCATATGGATGTGAGGAATCCTATTTTACATCATGCGTTATAGGAAGGAGTAAGCATGGACGTGTCATAAGGATATGAGGATCCAAACTATCCCACATATATGAATATATTGAAGACGGTTTTGTAAGGGCTTAAACAAGCCCCTTGTGCTTCGCATGCAAAGATTGCTAAATATTTAACTTCATTTGGATTTTTTGTTTGATGAAAATAATTAATTATATAAAAGGAAGGTTGTTGATGGCATCATAACTATGGCCACTTAAATTCATGACTTGAGTATAGGTGGTCGTTGAGAATAAAGTTTTTAAAGATGTTAAGTGTGACAAACACTCTTGACCTTAGCCTCCACGCATGAGAGAATGACTTGTGACTCTGTACAATTGGCTATTCTATAGATTATGGGATCAACAGTAACTAGAGGATGTGGTCGATGATTGTTGACCCTTGGGTACCCACATTTTCTTTTTGTTGGTCAACTTTGGATACTTGCACTATTTCCATGGGGTATTTTGGATTAGCCTTCGGATGAGGTGTTGGAATCCTTGTTGACTTTCTCATGGTGGTTTGTGAGAGGTCAGCTGGACACTCAGCTTTGGAAAAGAAGGTAGGTCCAACACTTGGATGTCCTCCCCATTAGAAAATGAGGTGCTGAGTACAACAGATATAGGTAGGCATGCAAAAAGTGTAGAGATATGCGGGAGGGATTGATCCTCTCCATCTGTCTATTGATAGTGCCCATTTGGCCAAAGAAGGGAAGGAATATTTCCTGAGAGTTCCTCTGTCCAAAGGTGGTCCCCATCTATTCAGAGAGGGTTTCCATTGGTTGGAGGATTTTCGCAAAGATCGTTTGGTCCATCTTCACTTCTATTATGTGGGGGTAGGGGTTAGTTTCCTATGGCAGGGAGTGGTTAGGTATCTTGAGTGGTGTGACTCACTCTTGGTCTACTATCCCAAGTTGAAGTGTGCATTTTCTATGATTTGAGTCCACTGAGTGATCATATAACCGATCTCGATTGAGAATCAATGGTCCCATTAGCCCATGTATCATTATCCATAAGAGCTTCCATTTCTTCATCCATTGCTTCTCTCCAACTCCTTCTTGCTTTGAGATTCTTCATAAGATGTTTGTTTTTCATTGTTGGTGTCCTTAGCCATATAGATTGAATGCTTTGTGACTAAAGAGGTGTCAAATCCATATCTTTTTGGTTTTCTCTTTTCTCTCATTGATCTTTTGATTGGTTGAAGAGAGCTTTCTCAGCCTAGAGCTAGGTCTTGCACCTTAGCTTTCCCTTTGTTTTTCCATAGCTTCAATTTTTCCAACTCTATCATGGCATCTTCAGAATCACTATCTTGAAGATGCTTTGGTTCCTTTGTTAAAACAGATGGATAGTCTTCTTCCAAGTCATAGGGTAGCATCACTTTCCTATCATCATCAACCCAAGGTTTATTTTCATGAAAGACTACATCCCTACTAACTAAGAACCCTTTGTTAGTGGGATTATACAATCTATATCCTTTTTTATTTTGATCATAACCAATAAAGACACACTTCTCTGCCTTGGGATCCAATTTTGCCCTTATTTGAGAAGAAATATGACCATAAGCTAGAAATCCAAAGATTTTGCAATGCTCTAAGCTAGGTCTTTTTCCATTCCACATTTCATAAGGAGTCATACCTTCTAAAGGCTTTGATGGAAGTCTATCTATATGATATGTGGTTGTTGATACAACCTCTGCCCAAAGATAATTAGGTAGACCTTTTTCATTTAGCATAGATTTAGGTACTTCTACTATAGTCTTATTCCTTCTTTCAGCTACTCCATTTAGCTCAGGTGTCTATCTTGTAGTTACCTCTCTTTTGATGCCTCTTTCTTGTAGGAAGGCATCAAATTCATTTGAGAAGTATTCTCCACCACCATCTGATCTTAGTCTCTTAAGACATTTACCTGTTTGGTTTTCTACAAGGCCAAGATACCTTTTGAAACAATTGAATACTTCCTCTATATGCTTCGTAAAATACAAAATTGTCCACCTATTGAAATCATCAATAAAAGATACATAATATCTTGAACCTGAGATAGACAATTCTTTGCTTGGACCCCACACATGTGTGTGTACAGGATCCAATAGCTCTGATGGATATATCCTTTCCTCTTGAAGGGTTGTCTGTGTGCTTTGCCAAATTGACAAGATCCACACTTGTAGATCATATGTTGCTTTGTGATGTTGGGCAATCCAAGTACATTTTGATCCTTCCATGTTTGTTTCACTTTCACCAATATGAACAAGCCTTTTGTGTGATACCTCCAATTCAGAGAGTGTTTCAGATCCATAGCTAAACAATGATATGTTCTTGGTGTCTTCCACTTCAAAACTGGAGTCTTCATGTCTTATCTCCTTTGGCTATTCTTCTAAATCCTTGCTTGGGGTCTTCCACATATGCTCCACTTCTTGTGAACCTAACCTGCAATCCTTTCTCCACAATTTTTCCAACACGTATCAAGTTTTTTGTTATTGTAGGTACATACAATACCTTGATTAGAAGATTCATATTTCCATCTCATGCATTGACACTACTTATCTTTTCCGCTGAATGCCTTGTATCATCTCCTTTTTGCACTTCATGTTTACTCTTGGGGTCTTCTAAGTCAGAGATCAACGCTATATTTCTTGATACATGATTGGAGATCTGGAATCAATGTAAAAGGCATGATCATCATCCTTACTTTGCTTCAATGATAGGTTCATGAGGATTAGTGAGTCCTCCTGGTTTTGGTCTTCAGTGTAGTTATTGTAATCCTTTCTTCCTCTATATCCACTTTCATGGTTGTTATTGTAGTTATTTTTATAAGCTCCATTGTATCTACCTCTATTTGATCCATAGGCACCTCTATTGAATCCTCTTCCTCTGGATTTTCTTGGGTTCCTGTAACACTCTTTAGTAGTGTGATTAGACTAACCACATATATTACAAGGTTGAGATACTTTGGGTCTCTCCCTACCTTGCTTTCCTCCTCTACCTCTTCCTCTAGCTCTTTCTCTACCTGTGATGTCCATGGACATTGTGAACGAGACTTCCCACTGCCAAATAGTGGTTTGTGTTCATTAACTTGGTAGTATCTTGGAATATATTATCTTTTAGAGGGCCACCATCCAACATCTTGTGTTGGACTTTTGAGAAGGGAAATCTCATAAGTCTATTTAGAGATCAATACACTTCTATTGCCCATAGTCATTGTCTCTTCCTTGTGTGATTGTGTTTTTACGTGTGTTTGTGTGCATTGCATGTCTTTTCACCGTCACTCTCACTTGCTCACAATCATCATATCATCCTCACATCTCCATAGATTAGAATTACGAGGTGCATCTCCTCAACATTGGTACTCTCCATTGTTAGAGTGATGCAAGTCATATAAACACACCATGTACTCTGAATGAAGGAGATTCTTCATGTGTTATTACTATATTTTGCATATGCTAGTAGACCACTTGCTAAGCAAGACCTTTGCTTGCTTGAGTATTTTCTCCATACTTTGAGTAGACATAGCTCACCCTATTTTTGTCTCTCAATGTGCTAGTTAGCTCTGCATATTGAGCAGAGTTTCCTCTTCATATGGTAATTATTTCTTTAATCTTCATCTTGTTAGAGATCTAGTATATTCCTCTAAATTTTGCTTGATGTTGTAGTCTTAGAGAATGTACTCTAGTTGAATTTTTTATGGTCCTTTAGGTCTTTGTAAGTGTGCTACCCTTGAACCACCTTCTAGCCTCTCCACATGGTAGGACATCTCTAACTCACTTGTTTCCAAGCTTAGTTAATACATGTAACCACTCAATCACTCTCTGTTGTGGTTCTAACGCTAGCCTCAAATGACCTAATGATACATTGATTGGACTTTTCTATATGCCTTCCTGATTTGAGGTTCATTAATTGTAGCTCCTTAAGGAACTTGACAAGAATTTGAGTCGCAAAATTGATAGAGCTGATCCCCTAGTGGTCTTCATACATCTTCCTCTACATGCTTTCTCGACGTCGATGCCTATGGCCACTCCTAATGCCAATGCTAACAATTGCATAACCTCGACATTTTTTTTTCTTTATTAGTTGGATTCTTTCATCATGTTTTCAACTTGTGCTTCCAAGGCCCTATATCTTGTTACTAAATGCATCGTTTGGCCCTAATGCTATACATTTAGCGTTTAATGCGTCATACTTTGCAAATACTTTTTTGTACCTTGTGGTCACTTTCTATTGGTCTACCTTCACGACGGCGTTCTAAGACTATAATGGATCTTCCTTTCATTAAAAGTCTGTCATGTCATCTCTGTCTTTATCCGTATGTATGATTATGACCATTTATATGAGAGACACTAATCACTTGGGTTTGTTATATGTCCCCTCCCCATTCCCCTTATATTTCTTTCCTCTTCTTTACTGCCTTCTTCTTTTAACCTTAGTCCCCCCTTCTTTTTTATTTATCTATCATTTTCTGTCTATGTCATGTCCTCCTTCCCCCTTCATGAGACTCATTCGATGTATCACAAGTTTTTTTAGGAGGGGAAGAATAAGCTCAACATAGCAAGGGCTAAGTTTATGTGTGGAGTGAGAGATAAATCAGGTATGATGTGATTGGATGTTCAAACCCATGGAAAGGAATCAGATTATGACTTCAAGTCCTTTCTTCATGGAATCAATAAACTCATCCATCCTTTTAAGTCACTCCATTTTTTTATAGATGAAGAATAGAACTCAATGGTTTTACCATTTGAAAGGAAAAAGAAAGTGCTCGCATAAAATGACTTTTATGTGTGCGAAATCGAGCATCGTTGACTTTTATGCCTTGACTTTAGCGGCCCATCTTCACCGTTCAAAATTAGCCCTCTTGAGCATAAAATAGCGCTTATTCACCATTGATTAAATAGCGCTTAGGCATTGCAATCTTTAGCTTAAGAATGCAATTGAGTTTTTTTTTTCAATCCTATTATCCGTCTTTATTGAATAACTTGAAGACACAGTTTTTGAACACCAAAAATGGTGCAAAATTGAGCAGTTATCCAAGCTTTAATACTTCACATTGAGCATTAAGTTGTGACCTCTTCATCATCTCTTAATTGTGCTCATGTCAAGAAGGGCAGCGAGATATAGTCACCAAAGGTCTAGAGGATGTTTGTGACTCAGGTTCGAGCTTTAGGAAAAGAGTTTGGATCTATTTTTTTCAAGTAGCACGAGTTTGACCTAATGCTTTGAAAGAAAAAAATATCCTCGGCCACTCCTATTTCTTTGAGAATCCTTCAGATTCAATCCAGAGTTCATCCCAAGACTTTTTCTTTTTGTTCCCTTCAATTTCGTGGTTGTCTTCAGGTAGAGATTTAACACAGAAGTTCCTATGCCCATAAGGAAATATATATCGACAAGAAATAATTCCTAAATGCTACTCGTAATATTCCAAAAATAAAAGTAGACCTAAAATCTAGCGAATCCATACCCTCTAATCGAACCGAAGAAAAACTCTTAGAGCCTCTGTAAATGCTCATATAAAGAAGAAGTACATCGTCACAATTCATGCTTGCAAGAAAATCAGACAGCTCTACTTCACCACGGTCTTTGGGTTAGGCAACAAAAAACTATGCTCATAACACAATCATATACATCAGCGAGCACCACGAATTGTCTCCATATTGTAACCTCCAATTTAGATGTATCAAGGTACACTGAGCTAATGATGTGAGTGTCTCATCTACAGACATACGAAATTCCACATATCCATCACAATTGTTTTGTGTCTCATGCATCCATTACTCTTGGCATTTGATAATAGTACTATGGCTGAACTATTGGAGAGGTTTGCAGATCAATCTCGCTGGTCGTGCTATGGTTATAACACGTTCCTCATATCATCGACCATTTACTTCCTTTCTTGTTGGAGACCGAAAGAGCGAGATCTATCAAAACTGGATAGTATTTGCAGAAACTTCCTATTGACGAGCGACCACAATAGGAGGGGATGCCTAAAATCAAGTGGTCCATGTGCACTAGCCAAAGAGATTGTGGGGGCCTTAGCATTCTAGACATTGGGTGCATGGCTAACAAACTTGTAGCAAAATGGATCATTAAGGCTTGGTGCGACATAGAGGCCTCTTGGGCCAAGTTGATCTTCATGAACAAGAATGAGTTGGCCCTCATGGGATTCGTGAATTGGAAGAATCTTGACATTTTGACCTTGTTGTTTTCCCCGATCCCAGTATTCTCGAAAGGCTCGAATCTTGTGTGCTCCCTATGGAAGAGTTGGAATAAAGTCAAAAGATTCACAAGAATAAGTGAAGATTGGAAGTGGGTGGCCGGTATCAGAAAAAACGACTCTATCTGGTTTCGGATTCATGGAATTCAGAGCATGGAATCTTGGAACAATTGAAACGCCAAGAGGCTATGGAACTTCCTAAAATGGAAACATCTCTGAAAGCAAGACACCAACCAGTGGATCAACTTTGAGGATATTGACCCGAGCTTCAACATTTCATATGAAGAATGGAACACTTTGCAAAGCAGATGTCTCGCCTGGGACCGCTATAAAGTACGCCTTCTCATAGGGCATGACACACCAAGCTCGCTTGGTCTCAAATGGCACAATGATAATTTCCTATCAAAAATTCCAAACATCAAAGAAAAGACGTGGCTTCGATGGAACATGAAGTTCATGGCTATCTGGCACCCCCTTATAGAAATGAAAAAGTTTATCCCCTTATGGCAAATTCTTCATCGTGAAATTTGGGCCAACCTTAAGGCTAGCAAAGTTTGTAGAATACCTCCCTGATGCAAACGCTGCTACCGGTCTATCGAAGATGTTTACCTATCCCAACTCCAACAGGCTCTCGCAGATTGTCCGAAAGAAAATTAGTCTTCAAAAACATATGAGTTGGAAGCAAGCTCTACTAGGAGAAGCAATCGGCTACTCCGCGACTCTCTGGAATGCCATCAGAGGGGAGGTCCTATGGAAAATCTAGCAAGAAAGATGCACTTTTAACTTTGGCGACACCCCCAAAGAGGGGTCAATTGAAAATCACTATTCTCTATTTGCAAAAGGATCATTAACTGTAAGAAATCCCCCCCCCTCCCCCTCCCCTTCAAGCATCATCAAGTGCTTCTTTTGATCAACAAAAAGCTTAAACCCAAGTGGGCCCCACATGAGCGTGATGAAAAGGTGATTAACCTTCTTTGTAATGTAATCTAAGCTCTGTAAAAGCTACCCCTACTCTATGGGATTCGGGGGGTCCCGTGCGCACTAGTCCCCTTCTCTTGTACTTTTCTTTTAATTAATTCAAGTATAGGAGAGTAGGCTAAGGCTAAACTTCCTTTATTTAAAAAGAAAAAAAGGAAAAGATAACAAAGGCATAACAGTACTGGCTTACCCGAACTGTAAATATTCTTAACACAGCACCATAAAGGCATAAAACTTACACACTCCTTCCTACATAACTGCTTTTGCAGATGGTAAATCTGTGGCCTTGTTTTTGTGGGTCTAACTTTACAGCACCTTCGTCACTTGCAAAACTAGGGCAGAAACACTCTCTCTAATCATAATCCTTAACTCCCCATTTCGTTTGATGCACCTTTGTCTCGATGGTGGTTACCTCCTTCAAAACCTCCAAATCTTCCTGCTTAATAGCATAGCCAAGGACAGCAAACTCCTTCACTCTCTTCCTCGTACTAATTCCCATTGTGACCTAGGAAAATGAACAAAAAAACCACTTTCCCATAAGTGATGATGAGTGATTCCCCTATCCCTCTCTTTCGTTTCTCTACCAAATAAAGTATGAGCAGCTAACTCTCTCTGCACCCTCCTGTTCTCTCGGTCTCCCATCCTTTTTCTCCCCTCTTATATGCTATGTACACACCCTCCAAATGCAAGCAACGACTCCTTGTCTTTTGTGTTCCCTCCTAGGCTACCTCTATTACCTTCCCCACCTGATGCAAAACTATTATGCCTTTTTTTGTAGCAAGTCTATCCAGGAAAACCAAAATTGAATGGATTTTATACTCGCTTCGAACAAAAGGTCCTACTACATATCACTCACTCCGAGTCACTCTATGCATTTACCTTTCACTATGGATGTGATGATGTCCAATGCTCACCAATGTGCTTCCAACAAAACAATCCATCTCCAACCACCCAATTCTTTTTATGTTAGCATGTAGCAACTAGTTCTCTCATGAGGTTCCAGCGATTCCACAAGCTTTTAATATACATGCATAAGTGGACTCCATTTTTCACATGCACGTGCATGGCTCCCTACATTAAGCAACGAAGAACAAGATGGCAGCATTTGGAGAAAATCTTGAAGCTTGCATATGTTCGGAATAAGCCATGGAATTTTGAGCCTGTTACTATAGAGCATAACCTGTTATTAACACATTCCACAAATGTATACATGAGATGCCATTCCCCTTCACCACTTTCCATGCTACTCCAAGCTCTCCACATTTAGCATACATATCTACCAATGTACTAAGGAGAACAAAATTATTGGACAGTTTTGTCTTGTTACTAATAAACTCATGTATTTGTTCCCTTTGGTAACATTCCCAACAATGTTGCAAGCAAATCTTACATCATCTCCCACAAGGCCCCTTTTTAATATTTCTTTATAACAATATATTACGTCTTCACCTAGCCCATGCTGAATGTATCCTGAAAATAAAACATTCAAAGTTATTACATTATGACTAGGGTGATCCTTTAGAACATGTTGGGCTTTTGTGAGTTCCCCACACTTTACATACATATCAATTAAAGAAGTAATGAGAATGCATTGTGCTTTAGGAATCCCTTTCCACACCCTCATCAAGTAACTTCATCTAGCATAAGACCGTTTACTTTCATCTCTCTCATATGAAGCTTCAATAATAGAATGTGTGCCTCTTTATGTGCTCCACATTTGGCATTTCCTGAACCTTGTCCTTGGTGCAAGTCATGCTGCATGCCTTCAAACACTTTAGGCGACCATAATTAGGAGCGACCTCTTCCCTTTACAAAAGACCATAAATTAGACAAGTTTTCTACCAAAATAGAAGCATGCAGGTGCATAAAAATCAACTTTTTGATTGCCTAACATACTCTCCTTCACCTATTTTCAAAGTCATCCCCAACAAACCATAGATCCTACAATTATGGATTAGAAATAAACAACATACATATAAGAAATATAATGCTTTCTCATGCCTTGTGCTTATCCATCATAGACATTGTGCTCAATTCATCTACACTCATCTTATTCACTACAAGAAGTAGGGGGGCGTAGCGACGCCCCCAAATTGAAAAAAAAAACGAACATCGTCGCTTATGTGACGCTCGCATCGCATAAGCAACGGTGCTATTTTTGGATTTTTTTCGGGCATTTGTCGCATAAGCAATGCCTGCATCGCTTATGCGACGGTAAATTAGTGCATCGCTAACTAGCGAAGTTATTTACAACGTTGGCAAACTGGACAGCGTTGCATATGCGACGCTCTTGAATGTAAAAAAAAAAAATCGATTTCTCCTGGCACATTTGTGCCGGGATTCAGACGCGAGAGCAAGAAGGGGCCGAGAGAGAGAGAGAGAGAGAGAGAGAGAGAGAGAGAGAGAGAGAGAGAGAGAGAGAGAGAGAGAGAGAGAGAGAGAGAGAGAGTGCATGAGAGAGAGAGAGATGCATCTCGTTGAAGCAAGGTATGTGCACACACACACACACTTACACACACATACATATGCATACACACACCTATATACACACATAGACACACACATATACACATAGACACACACACACATACACACAAATACACACACATACACACATACACATATAATGTTGCATACACACATGCACACATAATGCATACACATGCACACACATATACACAGACATATACACACACATACACACATACACACACATACACACACATACACACACACATAGACACATACATACGCACACACATACACACATACACACACATATATGCATACACACACACATAGAGAGACATGCGCACACATACACATACATGCATACATATGCATACATAATGCATATGCAAATGCATACATACATACATAATTACATTCATACACACACATATGCATACATAATGCATATGCATACATACACATACATAATGCATATGAATACATAATGCACATGCATACATACATATACATAATGCATACACACACATATGCATACATAATGCATACACACACATACACACACATATGCATACATACATGCATACACATAGACACATACACACATACACACACATAGACACATACACAAACATAGACACTCATAGACACACACACATACACATACACGTGCACACACATACACACACATATACACACACATACACACATAGACACATACACACATAGACACATACACACATAATGATGCGTTCACACACATACACACACATATACACACACATACACACATACACACATACACACATACACACATACACACACATATATGCATGCACACACACATAGAGAGACATACACACACATACACATACATGCATACATAATGCATATGCATATGCATACATAATGCATATGCATATGCATACATAATGCATATGCATATGCATACATACATACTTACATGCATACATACACATACATAATGCGTACACACACATATGCATACATAATGCATACACACACATACACACATCTATGCATACATACATGCATACACATACACACATAGACACATACACACACATAGACACATATACACACATAAACACATACACACTCATAGACACGTAGCGACACATACACATAGACATACATACATACACACACACATATACACAAACACATACACACATAGACGCATACACACATAGACACATACACACATAATGATGCATACACACACATACACATGCATACACATACATATGCATACACATACACACATAGACACATACACACATAGACACATACACACATAGACACATACACATACATAAACACATACACACTCATAGATACACACACATACACATAGTCACACAGACACACATACACATGCATACACACACATATGCATACATACACGCATACACATACACACATAGACATATACACACACATAGATACATACATACACATAAACACATACACACTCATAGACACACACACATACACATAGACACACACACACACATATACACACACACATACACACATAGACACATACACACATAATGATGCATACACACACATACACATGCATACACACATACAAACACATATACACACATACATACACACGCATATATGCATACACACACATAGAGAGACATACTCACACATACACATACATGCATATATATACATACATAATGCATATGCATATGCATACATACATACATACATGCATACATACACATACATAATGCATACACACACATATGCATACATAATGCATATACACACATATGCATACATACATGCATACACATACACACATAGACACATACACACACATAGACACATACACACACATAAACACATACACACTCATAGATGCACACACATACACATAGACACACACACATACACACACACATATACACACACAGATACACACATAGACACATACACACATAAAGATGCATACACACACATACACATGCATACACACACATACATGCACATACATACACACACACATGCATACATACACATACTTAATGCATACACACATATATATGTACACATATATATATATATTGATTTCTAACCATTTTGTTTTATATGTTAGGTATTATGGATCCCAGTAGAGAAAGAAAGACGAAACTCACTCTCATAAAAAGTCTTATGAGAGCAAGAGTTCTGTCTGATACTCTAGGGGCCATCATGCATGATTACTCAAAGATGTCTGATGAGGAGCTTGATTGTACGATCCAGATGCTTACCCAGCGATCAGAGGAGGGCTCTTCTGTGGCTCCACATGCAGGAAGAGAGCTATCTGCTCATAGGTATGTTTTTTTTTTCCATAAACTTTTTTAATGATATTATAACACATATTTTTATTTATTTTTATCTATCTACTTTCAGGACACCTATACCACCTCCAAATCGTGATAGCAGAGCAGAGTTTCCTATGAGGACATGCATAGGCACCTTAGGACTAGAGTGCGATATAGAGCCAGAGGGGAACATTGTGTAGATAGGGAATGGATTGGAGCTCAAGAGAAGAATGCGGACACTATGCGACTCTTACCTGCGCTTTGTCCACTTACTGTGGAAGTAAGTAAAAATTTTACATATAAATTGAAATAAATATCTTATGTTTTATTTACATGATGTTTTTTATTTTTGTAGTGAGCATGATGAGAGGGATAAAAAATATGTACTTAGTTCACTTGAGACAGAGTTTGGGACAGGATGGTCACTTAAGTGGTGTCTAAAAGAGATGCGGACACTTATGGCTCATCGTCGCGATAATGCACGATATGCAATGCTTTTATGTATAAATATGTGGATATGAGTATGTGTGTTTATGCATGTATGTATGTATATGAGAGAGAGAGAGAGAGAAAAGAGTGGGACTAGAGGTATAAATACACACATACACACACATATACATCATACATGCACATTTACACACATATACACATACATGCATATTTATACATACACACACATACATGCACATTTTTACACACACATACACATGCATGCAGTTACAAACATATAATGAATACACATAGACACATACACATACTCACATACACGTACACATACTCATATACACATACACATGCATAATCATATGTACACACACATAGACTCATATAATCATATTTACATGCATATATACATATACACATGCATATATACACAGACACAACACATGCATATGCACATATAGATACACATACATACACAACACATGCATACGCATAAATAAATAAATAAATCCTATTTCGAAAATCCTAAATTGAAAACACTAATTTTGATATCAGGGTTTTAAAACCCCTAATTTAAAAACTCTAATTCAACCTTTTAGCCATATGTTTGAAGTATATGTATACATTGCATCTATTCCTCCGACGTCCTACTAGAGAGATGTCTCTCCTCCCAACCTTATGCTTCTATATATAGCTACTCGAATCAACGAGGATCATAATATATATAAAGATATATACACATAATGTAGATACACATACATAAATATAAAATGGAGCAGATGTATTATGCATCACACATACATGCCTAAATGCACACATAAATATATATATATACATGCATACATATTTACATGTACACATTTACACATAGACATATATACATATATACATGTACACATCACATATACATGCCTACATGCACACATAAACATATATATACATGCGTACATATTTACATGTACATATTTATACATAGACACATATACATATATACATGTACACAATTATAAACACTTGCATATATTACATGAATACATGAATATTTTTACATAAATGCATATGCATAGATACACATATGCATATTTAACACATGTATACATATATCACACACATGCAAACACATACATATACATGAAATACATATATATGCATACTAACATATGTATACATATAATACACATGAATACACACACATATGCATACATACATGATAAAAAATTGCTCCTCGAAGATAAAGCTATATATAAAATAATTAGGCATACCTCCGAGCTTCATGTTCTAACTTAGAATATATTCCAAGATACTACCAAGTTAATGGACACAATCCTCCATTTGGCAGTGGGAAGTCTCTTTCACAATGTCCATGGACTTCCATCTATCTAAGAAATTTGGAAGAAATTTGGCATTGTTGCATATTTACCTCTACCCATATATGGCGGATTTCTAAAGATGCATAGAAGTCATGAATACATTATATCCATCATCTGATCAATAATGAGTTCCAAACGTAATGGTCAAGGATTTCAAAAAAAAGCTGGAAACTATAAATTTTATTTATTATCTAATCATGGAAGCATTCGAATGGGTGAAGGATGGAAAAATGTATTTAAAAGATGAAGATCATGATGCTAAGAACACTTATTAAAAAATCAACAAGGTGGGTATTGAAGGGGGAGTATGGTTGGTCCATCGACACTTTTGTTTTTCTGAGCATGAATAGATACATAGCACTCTAAAAGACTATAGTATAATTGCTATCATATGCCATGAAGCATATTGGAAATCAGTGAACCTAACACCATATGTGCAAGAGTGACCATTTGAGGCAAATAAATGATTGGTTACAAAGTTGTCTTTTAATGGAGGATTCCCTGTGAGCATTTTAATTTATCATGCTCTACATGATTGAGGGAAGAAAAATTTCACGCGCACATCTATTGAAATGCAAAAGTATGCTAAATGAGTTGCACTTTTCAAACAAAAAAAGAAAACAAGCGAATCTATGATTGAGATTAGTGAAACATTGCAAATGAGAGGTGTAAAGAGGGCTAGAAAGTATGTGGAGAAAACTAAGTCTACGACTGCTATGAGGACTTATGAAATGCCTACCTCTACGTTTGCGAAAACATTGCCAGTGACTCAAGAAGAATGAAAAGCTCCTTTGAAAGGCACACATTAGTATACTGAAGGTCAAGCAAACCTAAATATCCAAGGACATCATTACTATCACTAAGCTCTACAAATTGAAAGGACAAATGTAGGCAAGAACGTCAAAAGTTTGGTGCAATATGAAGATATCAGATTTGTTAGCTTTATAAATTGTTGGTTTTAGTGCACGAACATGTTTTCATTCTATGGTGTAAATGTACATGTTTTCATTCTATGGTGTAAATGTTTGATTGGAGGGGTTTTGCAATGGAGAGATGTTTGATGGCAATGATCAAGTACAATCGAGCGTGATCCAACCACCATTTAATTGCTACCGGTTAACAAGACTTCTTGCGTGATCCAACCACCATCGTGAGAAGAAGGATTATTTTGGATTATATTTGTGTGGTTAAGAGGGTCGGTTGCTCATCGAGGTTGTGGAATGCCATCACAGGTGAGACTCTTTGGAAGATATGGAGGGAGGGATGTGCTATCAATTTTGGCCAAACTCCTAAGGAATGGTCAATCGAGAAATCCTTGTTTCTTCTAGGTAAAAGAGTCTCCTGAGATAAGAGATCTTTACCATTTAGACACCACTGTATTTATCTCCTCAAAAACAACAAGTTGAAACCCAAATGGGTCCCACATGAGGGTGATGATAGATTTATCTGCCTCATTTGTAATGCCCTCTAGCTTGACATAATCCTCCCCTGCATTGTGGGATTTGGGGAGTCCCATGGGCACTAGTCCCATTCACTTGTAACTTTTCTTCTTTATTTTAATTAAAGTTTGGGAGAATAGGCTAAGGCCGAACTTCATTTAAAAAAAAGGAACTGAAACCTCTCAATCAATTGGGACCTCAAGGACAATAAGGATCCCCTACGAGATGATAACGCCGATCAACATGATAAATATCTTTGACCATCTAAAGATAAATTAGGTTGTTGACTTTGACCATGATAAAATGGTAAGTAAATATGAAGATAAAACCTTTAAAACATTGACAAGTATATAATGTCAATTGCATATACTTCATGAGGAGCAAGATAGTGAAACAATCAAGGTGACGAGGTTAGAGAAAAATCAAACTAAGATAGAGAATCTTAGGGAAATAGGAGGAGCAATTCACATTTATGGAAAACTAAAACAAAGAGTTGAAAATAGAAAACAAAAACTTGAGGAAGAAAATTGAAAGACTTAAGAGTGGGAAGAGTTTTAGGAAGTGCAAAGAAATAGAGAGAGAGGTCCTCGAGATCAATTCTCATGTAATGATAGTATGTGTTTATGATTGAATATAATCAACTAAAATCCTAATCATCATCATCATAATCAGCATCATCATCAGCAATATCATGATTATCCTGATCTTCCTCATCCTCATCGTCATGATCACCCTGTGAAGATCAAGATCGTCCCTCCTGTGTCTGGCTCTCCACCTCATCCATATTTTTCTCTCCATAATACTCCTGTATTACATATAACAAACATAAATAAATAAAACAATTAAACCATTCATAAAAATAAAATAATTATATAAAATTTAATAATACTCACAAAGGCATCAAGATGATCTTGCATATACTTTCTCGAACGCCAATATCCAAAATGTGTAGCATACTTGATCTCATGTTTCGTAGGATATTGGCCATAATCCTTCCGCTGCATTGAAACAAAATAAAAAAGATTAGTTGCTTGCATTTTAACTAAAATAAAAAAATTACTCACAATAACACATATACTTACAAATATAGCTACAAAACCATTATGGCCCATTTGGCCTAGGTGCGATGTGTGGCCGGACTCCACTCTCTTCTTTGAAGTAGCCTATTTATTCAAGAAAAAGAATACATAAATTGAAGGTGAAAAATAACTAAAATATATAAAAATTATAAATATAAACTATTAATTTGTGTACCTTCTCTTGAGGAAATGACTCCTAAAGACGTAGCTGTCTACAAAAAAACTGCGACGTCTAAGGTGTTATGTTAGCTCGCCTCTTATTTTTTTCCACAATGCAATATCTCCTCTTAATTTAATCTGTATACATATACACATATACATACATATAATATAAACACACATACATATCCACATATATACATACACACACATGCATGCATATACACTCATTCATACAAAATACATGCATTTATCCCACAATAATGTGTAGTTGTGTATATCTGAATATATGTGTATGTGTAAATATGTATATGTGAATATGTGTGTATGTGTAAATATGTATATGTGATTTTTTTGTGTATGTAGATGATCAGATAATATCAAATACCATTATTTGTAGATTCTGATAAATCAGATGGAACTCCACCACCGTCTCCTCATTGTGCAATGAATTTATACTGTAAGTATATCAAACATTTAATTTTAAATATATTTGATGGATACATTACTTATATTTTTTTTTTGTTTATTATTACATGCAGATTCTGATCCATCAGAGGGTATTCCACCACCGCCTACCCATGCAGCGACTTCACATGGGTCCTTCGATACGAATTATGATGAGTTTTACTATGAAGAGCATATTATATACTGGTGTAACTCTTGTTATGGCACGTATCGAAGACCACGATTGGAATGTATTGAGCATGAGGCATAGTATGGTACTTTTGAGCGTGCACCATCACCTGGTCAACGTGATAATGCTTGGGTATGTATTTTTTATATATATTAATGTCATTATTTTATTTAAGAGCCATGT